>KB673423.1:4747096-4801839 GCA_000349145.1 Anopheles dirus
CCGTTTCCCAGGCGGGCTCGAGCGTTAGGGTTTCTTTCGCGGCGATGCGCATGGCGTATCGAATGATAAAAACTGTCATCAGCCTGGAGAGAGGAAATACTTAATGGCGATAGCAATTTTCATACACTTCATAAATTTGGTATTGATTTTCGCGCTATGGCTTTGCATGGGCCGACGCACTTTTGTCGACACACACACACGCACATGCACGAACGTGGGAGCAAAACAGCAACACCGTGCGGCTGCTGGCGTGGCGCGAGTGAGAAAGTCGTGCAAATTTTGCGCTCCCGAAATACGCGAGTAGGTGCCTGATTGGATTTTATTGTTACGAAGTGAGTGGGCACGGCCGGCCGGACAAGGATGAGCAGCTAGCCGAACACTGCAGGGAGGCTGGCGTGTTGGCTGGAGATTGAAATTGGTGAAGCATAATGCTCGAGTACGTATAATCTCAACCGGGCTTTTGCACCTGACACGTCGCACAATCGTTTTAATTACAAGCTGCGCGAGGGAATATGTGAACTTTGCCGTGGTGTTTATAATGTGAGTATACTGCGGTTGAGGCAAATTGTGAGAATATTATCGAAGAACTTTAGTACAAAATGTTCGAATGAAAAGTTTCACCAGCGCAGAAGAGGAAGATTACCAAACGCATCAAAGTTGTGAAATCCATCAAATGCTCGCTGCCACTGAAGCAAACTCCACAATGCCCGGGAGAAGATTTTGACCACTTATCATGGCGGTGAGTGAAGATGGATGTTTGAGAAGCAAAAACTTTATTTCCCCACCTTCCAAGTCGCATGTTTTGTGGTACGTGATAAAAACCGAAAACACTCCCGGGTAGAATGGAAGAAAAACATTTTTCTTTGAGATTTGTTAGCCACAGCTGGCGCGGACATGGCTGGATTCCGTCCATGGCAGACGGTGAAAGGTGTCGCCCGCGGGTCCATCGGGTCCAACTGCTGCCGGGTAGGTGGGCCCCAATAATTCCTTGTATTGTTTTTCCTCTTTTCCCGGCTGAGCTGAGACGTTTTATGGACTGAAACTTAGAGGAAGTGCTTTTTGTGGAAAAAAGAAACGCTTGCTGAAAGTCTTTCCATAAATTCAATGATTGATTGAACTCTTCTTTGGCGATTCCTGCACGATGTGCAGCCCAGCGTAGATAAAACGTGGAACCATTTCTACATTTGATTGTAAGAAGTTCTATGAAAATGATCGAAAAGTTTATCCATGTTTTGAGTAATATGATTTCAGTCTTTGATCATTTTCTTGAAAAGGATATAGCAGTTTGCTAACTTTAGGAAAACGGGGCCAACTCCAATCGGTTTTCATGTTAAAATACCAGTCACAGTCGTTCGTTGACGCACTAGTGTTGAGTTTGCATTTGAGAGTTCGAAGAAGGCGCCCAATCCCTCCTGTCAGTTAGCACGCGGCTTCTCCAAACGCCACGCCGGGGGTTTTTCGGTTCGGCATCGCAGTAAATTGACACATATCATTTGATACAGCGGGATATCATTATCCGGAAATAAATTTTCTCCCCCTTATCTAGTCGACAACGCGTCGCCGTCGTCGTTGACGTTGTTTCCATGCCCCAAAAACCGGCTCGAGTACGGCTCTGTGACATCTCGGGGACGAATTTATGCGAAAGCGCACCGAAAACAGACATAAATCTAACCCGACAAGTCGCGCCGCTTGTCGGTATAATTGGCTTTTCCTCGCACGAACTTGAATCCCGGTTCGCTTCACTTCGGGAGGCGTTGTTTGTCCGTCGAACGGATTGTGTTTCATGGTCGAATGTCGGGTGTAGGCTTTCACGGTACGGGGCGAACGTTGGCACATGCAAACGAGATGAGATTACTTCGGGGCTCGGGAGGTGGGCTTCGAAGGGCCGCAAGTGTATGTTTGTAGCTAGTCAATTATAATAATCCAAGTGAGTGTTACTTCGCACGTTCGTCTGCTCGAACGTGTGTGAATGTGTAACACAGAGAGAGTGAGAGAGAAATAGAAAGAGAAAGAGAGAGAGAGAGGACACACAAAAGCTAAACGCGTGTTTGCCGTGTCGGGAAACATCACCAGTTGTAATTATTTTTTATCCAATTTTTCCCTTTGCGCTGACGCCTGAATGTACATTTCAAATTCAGGTTGTTTGACGCTGTGCAGCATCATTCAATTACGAATGAACAAACGAAAACGGCATAATGGGATGATGGGCTCGTGCCCGAAATATAATAATATTCGAACGAGAAAACGAAACAGTTGGTAATTTATGTGCAAAATTGATTATTGAACATTAATAATCTTTCTGTTTTCATCTGTCATCTGCCTGTTCTGGGCAGATTGCCATTACACGAAACGAAAAAAGCCTCCTGTTGACTTCTATTCTCTGATCCGGTATGATCTATCGGGCAAGCCAGAGCGACAGGAACTCCCCCGATACATTTTGATCATCGTGACATCATTAAAATGTGTCCATATTCCTACGCTGCGAGCCGGGCCGCCTCTCGTCCTTTATTGAAGCGTCGAGAGGGCCGAGGACAACCAACAGCAAAAAGAAAACAACAACGAAACATTTACATTCATCTCCGCGAAACGACGGCCGGCAAATTATGCATTCCAAACCAGTCCCCGTGATGCTGCTCGGGTTAGGGTGCCGACTAAAAATGCCTCATCCGGATCATGTTTGATGGGACATAATAAACCATTAGGGAGCCCGAGCCGTCCGTGACGTCCGCGCCCATGAAGCGGGAGGTTCCCTAGGGGGTACGGCGAGCCGATGGGGCCCGATATTAGCGAGCATGACAAATTCCGCACCATTCACCTGTAGGATCAGTCGTTTATCATTGCGGGAAATTGGACCCGGACCGGGTGGCTTGTTGTTCTCCGTAATAAGATAACCTTTGACCTTTTTCGGTGCGGCGTGGCGTGGCGTGGGGTGTGTGCGAGGTGGCTTATGGAGTGTTTGGCTTGTTTGTCGATGACGATGACTTTGACAAATGAATTCCGTTCCGTGTGCGTGTGTGGGTGTGTGAGTGGTGCTGCATTAAAAATGAATAAAACGTGAGGCTGCAGATGAGATAAGGCGTACGGGAATGAAGACGTGATACGGTGTGGCGATTGTGATCGGTGGGAGACCTGCTGTTTGAGTTTTCATCTAACACGAGTAGGATTAGAAACACTATGAGGTGGATCAAAGAAATGATCAAACTGTTCCTTTTACATTTGTCCTGTAATTTGTCGATAGAATTGCATAATTGAAGGCGAATTAGGTGATATAACGCCTAAAAGTATGCAATCAACCTGACAAAACGTTTAATGTTGTATATCATCATCAAGGCCAAACAGCAAATTGCAGACTTTCAGGCTGAATGAGCCAGGTCTGCACCAAAAAATACGAAACTTGTTCTACAATTACCATTTTGATATGCTTTATACGCCAGTTTGAGAAATATTACTATAATAAGCATAAACATTTCTAGCAGATGCGAGTGTGCTTCCATGTGATGTAAACGACCTATACACTGTAATGTTCTAATGGGAACATTACGTCATGCTACTACCCAAAATTGCACCCACTCAGCGCACCTGCACCCATAATTCCGCACACTTGATGCTTCCAAAACACAAAAACGCACCTGTACGTCCGCGCAATAAACGGCAAGGATTTAGATCCTTGCCCCGAAGCCCCACCCCAACGGGGCGGAAGCGAAGACGAGTAATAAATCATACTGCTGCCAAATAACTTTCACCCGTTGCGATTTGCACACTCTATCACGGTGAGTGCGCCCGCCATGACGATGATGATGAATATTGAATGGCGCGGCGCTAGGTGAGAAAAAGGAAGTACGCATACAAACACGCAACCCACCTTGCGAGGCACGCCGGGCGATGTTGTTTCCCGAGGCGGTGAATGAATTTAACATAACATCTTGCATCGGGGCTCGCACCGTGTATCGCACGCGGATGATGTATTATGCGCTCCGCATGGGCTCCGGCGGCGTAAATCTTGTTATGGAGATGAGATCTCACCGGGGAAACAAACAAGAAGAAGAATGGTCTTAATTTTATTCCTGGCAGGGCAAAAAATCGCATGTGGGAAGCACGGGCAGCCTTTTGCGAGGGATCCCGGCCAAGAGGCGGTACGATTTGAAGTCAAATAGAAACATTAGGCAAGGGTTGCGTTTTATACTTGCCTTATACGCTGAATTTAAATCAACTCCATCAGCTTCATCCATTGCGACTCGTTTCGTTCTTTTTTTTGCCCCCAGACATCGAACTGCTTATCATTCGTGAAGACATCTGTCGCGTACACATCATTGAAATTCCAGCTGTCTTTATCTCATTCGAATCACAGAGCCAGATGGAAGAATGGAGGAAAAGTTTGATCGTGACCTGGTTCGCTATGCTGTGGACGAGAAGCTAATGATGTGTGAAATTTGGAATTTTCTTTTCTCGTGCATTCTGGTGGTCTGTGATGCGTTTGGCGTTTCTTCCACGTGGTTAAACCGCTTGAACGATCCATACAAACTGTGCTTGAGGATATGAGCAGCTCTCATTACCTTAAGACGGTCCTTGTCGCTTGGACTAGATTCTTAAATGGACGACACATATGGTCTGCTAAAGCATACAGTGACCTACACACAAAAAGAGCCACTTGGTATGTAATATCTTATAGCAACTCTTTTTAGAAACACATCAAATATTGACATGGTCCATCAAATCATAGACTATTTTCAAGAACATCTATGCTTTCTGAGCTTCCTTTCGGAATTATACCTGTCGTTCACTGTTCGCATGAAATGTAACTCTATTTAACTCCTCAAATCACCGTGTAGGGCGTGCTCGGCACGCAGAAAATGAACATTTTTTCGTGCGTCACTGACGCACTGGGCTTGGCACTGAGGTGGCATTTATGGTGGCACTCCTCGGCGGCGATGGGTGGCGCAAGGGTTGATGCGAGGCCTGCCCGAAAAATGGTTGCCAGATCCGGGCGCAAACTCCCTCGACACGACACGCTCGTACTTTCCATTGACATGGCAGCCCTCCTCATCCAGTCCTCAACATTCCCCACGGGGTGAAATGGGTGAGCTCGACTTCTCGGCAGCACGACGGTGGAAACAGGGAAGAGGGGAAACATATGTCGGGGTGGCAAGAAAAAAAAGGCGAAAAAAGACGCGCATCTACACGCACGGGTTGAAAAGTGGGATAAGGAATGCTAATCTCAAACCCGGTAGGTGGTAAGTCGGTTTTGCGTGCATGCCTTTTCGGTGGTGTTGCTCGGAGAAAGGTGTGGCCGGGTGGGTGGGAAAATGTTACCGCACGTTGAGATTGAGGAGGTTTTTGGTTCGTTTTTTTGTGTGTCGTTTTTTGGTGTTCGT
Organism: Anopheles dirus; assembly: GCA_000349145.1. Lineage (NCBI taxonomy): Eukaryota > Metazoa > Arthropoda > Insecta > Diptera > Culicidae > Anopheles > Anopheles dirus. The sequence continues at coordinate 4,752,469 of KB673423.1, forward strand.
GAACATACTCCCGTGTTATCTGTGTTCCACGGGCTTCATCTTCAAACGATGGGAGATAAGCCTCCCGTACAAATATGCGCTGCGAATGAGGGGCGGATGATGGATGGAGCACAGGGTGGATGCAGGCAAGCCTGGCTTTCCTCAACCTCATGGCCCTTTCCCGCGTGAAGGCGTTGCCATCTTCCAGAAGCAAATGTTTTTTTCATGCTCCTGGGGTTCGTCGCTTGCGCAAATGGGATGCCGCGAACTTCATAAACATAATTTATTTAAATTCTTTAATGCCTTTTCCGCATGATTTCGCCGGAAAAACGCCATTTGAAGGCGTTAAACGTTCTTCTTACGCGCGGCATAATCAAACCGCATTCCGAGAAGAAGACACGCACGCATTCAATGCTTTGCTGTCTGTGGGCTGGCTTTGTGGTACCGGGTGGGAAATCATTTTTCAATCCGCGCAAGGATTGTGTGCCTGCATTACGCAAATGAAACGACAACCGTTGCGTGGCAGCTTTTGCGCTGCCTGGTGGGCTTAATTTCACTGATAATGCGCGTGCAATGAGGTGAGCTTTGTTTGTGTATTAATTACCATATGCAAAGCAGGTCGTCGGGGCCAAACGACCGCAAACGAGTGACGAGTAATTAATGGGGAGCTTATTCTTTTCATTTGTAATGGTTATTCCTGGGGATTTGGTGAGGTGGATTTATTGTTCGTGTAATCATGCAGCAACCAAAAACAAAACACTAGGTTTGGTGGTTTCACCATCGAAAGAATTCAAAATGTGATGGAAAGTATTCAGCTCACATATCGCACACGCATGTCTGGCAATTTACGTTGGGATAAGTAAATTTACTTTTCCCGTTTAATGGAGACACCACACCATCGCCGCAAGCAAGCCGGATGTGCGTGTGTGAGTGTATGTTTTCCATTAAAAAGTTTGTTCCGGAAATTCTGGTACCGTTTTCGGTTACTTTTCCGGTACGTGGGCACACCTGCAGGGGCTTCGGTTTGGGCTGAAGCTATAAGTACAACTCCCCCCTCTGCTCGATGAAGATGATGGAAAGGACTACTGCTTCCGTGTAGAAGAAAAACGCCGGGAAAAAAAGGAAAACATCCATCCAGCACACGAGCCAAACCTCCGAAAGAGGCGGAAGGTGTGAGATGTAAGATTCACTTCCGTTTTATTGTGTGCGAGCGCGCGCGCGCTGGGTGATGAACTATGTGTAACGCGTGTTTTTCCGCACAAGGATTTCCCGCCATTGCCATTCGGAAAGTGGAACGCGAATTTACGCTCCCTGCCCCGGGGGGGGGCTGCGTGGAGTGAAATAAGACGTTAGACAAAGCGCGGCTCGCAGGAAACATGAAAACGTCTTCAAGGGTAGCGCGTCCCGTACACGGTGTGACATTTTCCGCCTCCCGGGAAACACACGCTCTGATTTAAAGTGCGTGGCAAAAGTTTCGCTTACCATTTTGCTTATTCGGATAAATACACTGCGCACCCGCGAAAGCGGTTTCGCTGTTTTGCTATTTGCTGTCACGCGTCATGCGGAAAATTCTCGTTAGTGGGAAAGTTTTCTCGTAGTTACAGTTTCTCTGTGCTTCTTCAGCGAATCGAGATATGTAATTTATCATGGCATTGTGGATCGTTTGTTGCGGTATTGTTGAGGGATTCATCGTTAAGTACGTGAATCAGAACACGAATAACTTTTGTGACGGAAAATATCATTCGAATGATATTCAAAAAAATGATTCATTTTCATTTTATTTTTCACTGAACTATTAATATATTATTGTATACATGTTAGTGAGCAAATATCGGCATGTTAAGCAACGTATACATTCTTATTGAGTCTAAAGCCCTACTTACTTTGCTTACTTTCACTTTCAAATGGTTTGAAAACAGAAACTCGCAAGCTTGCTTCCAGTTCTGCTCTCAGTCCTGCTCTGCCTCACAGCGTAGTCTCTTGGCACTGAACTAACACGAGCAACCGGCAGCGCTCGCAGAGGAAAGTGCCTTACATCATAGAGCATCCAGCACCTCATATATCATTAAAGCGAAGGCAATTGCTGCCAACTACGACCGTTTCCTTAAAGATGCCCGAACGGAAGCACGCTGAGTGAGGCGGATAAACCTCTGCCGCCGCTGCAGTAGCCAAGACGGGGCAAGAAAAGGGCGAAAGCTTCCAACAAATGGCACCCTATTTCCGAACCAGTTGGCAGGGTGCGAGCGGCAACATGAGAGACATTTATGCTTGCGATTGTTGAGTTAATGTGTCGTTAAAAATGCTATAAAAATATTAAATGCATGATAAATGATTCACAATCCTTTCGCTACCGCGTCGGCACAGCTGTGCGTCGCACGGCAAACGAACGATGACGGCTTTTTGACGACTTGCTCGCGGAACCCCCGTTTCGCTCGGTGTGGAAGGTGTGAGAACTTTCGCCGTGTCTAAGCCCGCCCGCCCCAGGACACATCGAACCACACGAAATGAGAAATGCGGTATAAAGCATGACGTTTCCCGGTGGGGCATGGAGTCGCGCGCGCGAAAGTCACGGGATTTAATGTGCATCCGAGTGGAGCGCATCGGAGCGTTCGGGCGCCGGAAAGTAAAATAAGGCCTTGAGGTGTGCCGGATTCGAATGTTGAATGTTTTGCGAGTTTGCTGAGAGTGACTTTGGGACTGAGATGGCGTGGGTTGGAGGAGCCACGGGCGGGAGTTTGCTTAAGCAGCTGTGAACACGATAGCACTCGAGCGCGATGAGATGGATGCGATATGAATGATGATAAACGGGCAATTAGTGGCTGGATGGGGTGAGATTAAACTCTTCGGTGAGATGTTCAACGGATGCTGTCTTCAAGTTTAGCTGGGAGAATGGTTTATAATACTCGTATGTGTTTAATTTTCCGAGAATCAAGCACCAAAGGCACTTGGGAGGCACTTGGGAAATGATTTTTTTGAGGAACTTCACATCACGCCTACATACTGCCAGAAGCCATGTCCCATACTGCTAGAAACAGTTTATCCATGAGATAAGCGCCTGATAGCAGGGTAGTGATCTTTTCCTTAAAGATCGTGACTGTGCCTTTAATACAAACCCATTCCAAATATCAAGTGAATGAGTGACGTTTTGGAGCAAAATTGATGTGTATCCCAAGCCCTCGTCACGGTGCGCGCCGAGATGGATGGATTATATTTCTCCCGGAATTTCCAATTAAGAACGAATTTACACACACACACTTACGTGTGAAGGTCATGCACGACTAAAGCACGGCTCTAACCATCATCAACAATCGGGTCGGAAAATTTGGGCGAAAAATGTTAAGCAGTTTTGTGTTTGCCGGTGCCGGAGCTAGGAGCACCCGACTTCGAGCTTCTTTCTTTCCCGGCAGACGGCCGATTTTAGAGGAATTTCTACACTCTTTTCGAGTTTTTTTTTCTCGGCACCCCCAAAACGACCCGGTGGCCTACGGATGAGAAGGCGATGAAATAGCGGAAGGCATTCTTTTGCTTCCCCGCCGCCCCGAACGCCAACCGGAACCGGTCGAAAAAGTGAAAAGCTGCCACTAATGTCTGCGTCGGTGGAACTCGGCTCGGTGCGGTGGAATCGCGCTGGAGGGAGTAAACGATGATGGAATGGTAGCCTAATTTGTAATATTTTCCAGCAATTTATCAGCACATTCTGACGGAGACCGATGAGGAGGATGTGGGAGGGAGGGAGAACGGAAGGAGTGGAGTCGCTTTTCTTCACGATTAGCTCCTGGGGCACTGGTCGGCTTCATGTCCGATATTGGAACGGAAAGCACGATGAATTACAATTGATGGGATGGTGCGCGTGAAGGATGTGTGAAAATGGTTTCCTTCTTTCGGTGGGCTTGTCTTTTCTAGTACGCACGGCTGGTTGGAAGTATTTTTGGCCCGTGCTACGTGTTTGATATGCGATCAATCCCAGCAATACCGCCTCCGCCTATGCCCTGATGGATGCCGCAATGGTTCGGTCGGGGGAGGGCTTTCTTGACCGTTTGGTCCAACCGGTCAACACGTCCGCACGCACGCCGTTTTTGTTGGCGCTCTTCTTAGCGGAAGAATGAAATGGCATCAACACTAAAAGAGGACATTACAATCGCTCGCTTCCGAGAATACTGTTCCCGTCGACCAGTTTCCCAGTCGTGACCGGTGGAGCCAGGAGCCCGGAATGGTTTCGTATTCCGCTCAGCACCGACCGTTACTAATGGGTTGGGTTCGAGGGGTTCCCTTTTTTTCGGTCGGAGCCAAAAGGAAAAACAGGACCTCACATTATTTCCCATTTTCGCTGCACAATTCCTACGGCGTTCCGGCTCGCTCTCGTGCTCTGAAGGGGACGATCGATGACAGACTTCGACGGGAAGTGGAGACACAAAATTAGAGAAGGGTTTTGATCTATGGAAAGCGCTTTGATTAGTATTTCTGTCACCTCCTTCAGCTTCGGCTCGAGTGTGCCCGGAATATGTAATCTGAGTGGCAATTCGATAGTGGTCGGTCGTCCCGAAGGTGGAGACATTTTGACGCACACTCCTACACACTGGCACACTCCTACTCACAATTGATCTTTCGCTCATGCCAACACTTTCCTCTTCAAGTGCCGCTCTTGCCAGAAACTAATCATCTGTTAACGTTCGATTCCCGAATCGCTTCATTATAGGGAAATTGTGCGACTTAGAAGATGAGCTCCCAGGGATGGGTTCTTTGTCAAACGGTCCGGGAAGTGACATCAATCAAAGCGTGTCAACTTTCCAAAATTTCCCAAAACCCACGGCGTTCTTTTCAAACACAGACAGCGCTTTGCACGACTTTGAATCGGCATCGAGAATTCCATTTGCGGCCGACGGGGAGGGTGGGGTGGGAGCCGGAAATATTCGGTAGCGGTACGCAAACATTCCACGAGCCGCAAAATCCGGAAAATCAATAAACTCAAGCATCCGGAAACCGATTAGCGGGCGGGAGTCAAAGTGATTGCCAGTTCTTCAAAGAGAATATTTCATCAATGCATAAATCAAAAACTTTGCCGGAGACGGGGTCGCCAACGCAGACGAGGATGTTGGATGAGGCAGCGGATGAGGAGGGAGTGCCTGGGGGGTGTCGCTTGTTGCTGTGGCAGATTCTTGGCATGGCGGCTGTAAAGGGTGACGTTCTGATGAGGATATTTATAATGTCAATTATTCATTGCCAGCACCGGCGAACCGGCCTGTGATGTAATGATCTGCTAGCAGGAGATCGTAGTCGGCTGATAATTGTCTGGAATGAGGAATGAGGGCACTTACGGTGTATGTGATGGTTTGAAAGCTTCTGTTCGGCAGAAATTTGCAGTGTTCCGATGGTTTCCTAACAGCGAAACCGGTCACTAGATCCCATTTGGGCTACGTGCGAAGCTTATTCAAAGGTAGGCCAGAAATGACTTGAGTATCATAGAATGTGTGAAAACCCCAAAAGCAGTCTTTAAGAATACACCTCCAGTTCATAGTTCAATTCAAAGCTATTTGAGATGCCACCCAAATAGAATATGAGTTCTAATTGCTATCTATCAATTGACAGTGATTCAATACTGAGAAAATTTGCGAGCGCCTCCTCTTGGCGAAATAAGTGAATTTACTTCAAAGTTCTATAATGGCGCACTAACACAAATTCTTTCTCCCGAGCGCCCCTTTGTAATCAATTCACATGAATTTTATGATTTGCTTTTTTATTTGCAAACCTCTCTACCAACACGAATTGACTATATTTTACGCCCCGCAAAGGTCTCTTCCACATTTCGTCCCGAAATGGCGAAAAGAAAGATCACCCGGGCAACCTAATTTGCATCGCACTCGAAATAGGGAATGAATTTTTACGGATCGTTAAATTTCTCATTCGCCCGTGTATGTGTGTGTGTGTGTGTGTGTGTGTGTGTGTGTGTGTATGCGTGCGCGCGCGCTTCAATTGCTGGCAGCGGAATTGGTGTGGCTCCCCATTTTCGACGGCCTTCGGTGCATAGACGATTGAATCTACTGCTGGTTTGCGGAACGAGAAAGGCCACACCGGAACGAAACACGTACCATTCGTTTATTCGCTAATAAATACTGTCCCAATTTTCTCGTTTGTCGTGGTGCGGCATTAACTTTACACCCTATCGGGAATGATTTGAAACAATAAAAAAAGTGGAACACCAGAATAGAGAAAAGCGACCGTGGGCCCCATTCCCGACATTGCAGGTTCGGTTCGATACGGAACCACCGCATACGCGCTCGGGGAGTCGGCTTGGTTTTTCGGAGATAAAGTAATAACGCATAAACAGAACACGGGATGTCCCTGTGGAGGGATCGTTCCGAGAGGGAAAATATTGCAGCAGTTGATTGTTTTCTGGTTTTTATGTGTCCCGATGATCAGTTCCGGGAGTCGCTTCGCAGCCATTTCCCGGAGGGGATGGTGTCGTTGGTTTTGAAGTAACGTTTTTGAGCAAGACGAGTTTTCTGGAGTATTTTTTATGGAGCTTTTAATGTAGCATATTTCATGGTGAGCCGTTTTGCCTCACAAATCGATAGCGTTTATTGTGTTATATTAGAGGCGCAAGCAAAGCAATGAACGAAAGCTCAACTACCTTTCGAAACAATTTCCTTGCATGCGAAATGATCTATACGCGCAATGCTGGGATGAGCGTTTGAGTGAACACAACTCCTAAGTTAGAGAAAACAAGATGTCGTACATAATTTCTGTTGCCTGTGATGGTTTCTCTAATTAAACCAACGTTTCATTACACTCGGCAAAAGGGTTCGTGACAGGCGTGCGTGGGTTAAACCGCAACAAGATTGAGCGTGCTGTTGAAAGTGGATTGTGCCACCCTTCCTCCACTGACCACAACATCGAGCATTGTACAAAGTTAAACTTTCCTCCGAGACGGTGAAAACTAATACTGGAAAGCATTTTGTGGCTTTTGGGCGAGAGGTTCTGGGGTGTAACTTTTAAGATTGGTTGATGGGAGTGCTTGAAAGATCTCAAAACTTAGCACAGGGTATTATGGTATGCGTGTGTTTCTAAAATAAATTCTTTAAAACGAGATAAAACGAATAGGACTTCTGTACCATCTCACTGAACTGTAGCACATTAGCGTAGAACAGCTTCCCAGCGGTCAGTACGATGGGTTTCTGTGAACGTCGGATCATGAAGATAATTTGTTTCTGAATCGCGACTGATTGGTCGTACCAAGCGAGCTGCTGAAGAGCCATCAGGACGTCCTCACCCTGTTGATAAGAGGTATTTTTCATGAGAACTGCTTTTCCAGCTGTTACAAGCTTACCTTGTCAGTCAACTGAGTGCCGAGCTTACAGTATGCGTATGTCTCGATTGTCACAATGATGAGCAGTATTAAAATATTCAAAATTCTTGAATCGAACCCCTGAAGATAGTTTGAAAAAGTTTAATACGAGGTACCAGCTCCTTGCTGAACCCCAGAAGGTACTATACATACCATCAGTAGAACGTAGAGAAGCATCAGGCACCATATTGCACTACAAAATGTAAGCTGAACTAGAAGTGATAGATTGAGCGCGTGTTGGAGGTGCTGTGCACACAGCAACGTGTCCCGGTGTGAGTCAATGACGGTAGCAAGTTGTGCCTGGGAGATACGTCCACGAAGTTCTCGGATCTGCATCGCAGTTACTTGGAACATCAATGTAGTGGCTTTCATGACGGACATATCCACTACGTCTTTGGTACAAAGAGTCAGACACGATGTTACCGTCAGCACCCAAATGGTACCCGTGAAGATCGAATAGTGCAGCAGATTGTAACGAATGTCCAAGTAGTACATACTTAAAAAGAAAACGGAATAGTACGTTTCGATGACGAATTTAGACTATTTTCAAAATTAACAAAGACCGTACTTCATTTCGGTGGAGATGATGTACTCTTCCTGTATGCCCGTATCGTTGCGTGCGTTTCGAACGTACACGGCAAACGATGCGATCGGTGGTACCAAGCAGTATGAGATGAACGCCAGTAGGAAATACTTGCAGCAGGTTACAGATGACTTGTTTATTTTGGCGTTGGATCGAACGATGAACGTGTCGATCTCGTCAGAGTATGGTTTGTCCATACACATCTGCAGCATGTCAACCAACCGATAAAGGTGCCTGCGTCTGAAATACAGTGCTAGTTTCTGAAAGAACAGACAGCAAACAAACGCCAGCTCCGAGCCAAGCCGTAGCAACATGACAGTATCGTTGATCTCCAATAAACCACGCGGTATGACACTGAATAAAACGTACAGCACGCAATGCGTCCAATATACAGGCTTTAGCTTTTCACCTCTGTCCAGACCAAAGAGCTTAAGCAATCGGCAACCGATTGGGATAACTTCACGAGGATTGTCAATCAGAAAGAACTTCATGATGGCGCGTGTAGATTGAAACTAACTCGTTTGCTTTTAGAAACCTTTCTCGTGAGAATATAGTTCTATCTAGTTAAATCATCGTTCTGCGAGGAAGATGCGCGTCGATTCGATAATGATAGTTGTTTGACAAATGACATGCGTTTGTGTGCAAAACATCGTGCCTAGTTCAGACTTAAAAATTGATCTGCTCGTTCGTTCCTAGGGCCATCCATACCATCCAGGGAATAGAACCAGGTGCAATCGCCGTTGCCGCATGGTGGCTCAATAAATATGTAATAATGTAATAATGATAATATTGAAGTTGCAGATGGTCCTGCTGATGGTCAGCTCATGCACTTTGCCCATTTGTATTACCTTGAAACGCAAACTTAAACTGATGGGAGAGATTTGAATCATAGGACAGTCAAACATGCTAATCATAGGAAGTATGTATGACTCAATTGAAACATTGAACAACTCAATTAGTACTATAAAATATAGTGCATCGGCAATACATTGTTGACAACAAATACGATAATGATAATTATCATTTCTTCAACATGCGCAGTAGGCAGAAGCTTGACATTATTTCTGTCCCAGTTATTTGGACAGAATTCATTATGTAGCTATCATTTCTCGTAGGATATTTTTAAGCATGCATCTACATTTTGTTAAATAGTAAGTCAACTAGATTCTTTTTCTTTTTTAAATGTCGAAACACTATGATTGGTACTATATGGATTATATATTGCATAACACTTGCCAATCTTGAAAAGGATTGCCTAGATCTCGAATGCGTTGAGGAAGATTTGACGATCCTTTAATTGTTACGAATAGTTTAACTCAACGCTTTGTAGATCTTCTCTCTCTCTTTCTCCCTCTCTCTCTCTCTCTCTCTCTCTCTATCTCTCTTTCTCTCTCTCTCTCTCTCTCTCTCGATGAAGGCGTTGAAATGTAATGATAGGGGTTTAGGGCACAAACGATACGAATTTCTTCGATTTTTTTAAAGTAGGATTGTTCTGCGGATCGTCCTTCCAAAAATGGCTGGCACAAGAAACAGATCGCATCAAAGGGCGAAAGAATGCTATCTTGCAGCGCCTGAGGGCTTCGGCCTAAATGGATTGCATAAATTATCCCTTATATCTTCCCCAACCGAGGGGTAAGCTGGGTGGCTTGAGTGATGAGAGAAATTAAGACCACGCCAAGAGCTTAATGCGCCTGTGGAGTATTTCTGGCTAAGATTTCCTTCGAGCAGCGTAATTCGGGTGATGCAGCTCGCTGATGATGGCTGTCATAAAGCTGCTGTGGCTTTGCTCTAGCGGAGGTTCGTAGTTAAACTGAAGCGCTTGGGAACGGAAGAGCTATAAAGACTCCAATCGTAGCCGCTTACGACGTCGGGAGTCGGGAGGGGAGCAACGGTTGCCTTGTGGTCGTAAAAAATCACGACGACGTTCGATACGTTGCCGGTTCCGGATTGCAGCTTGGGCAGCGAAATGTTTCCCCCACCGGGAATGATTTAATGCAGTTAACCTTTTAAGCTCGGATGGGTGCGATTGTGCCACGATGGAGTGCACTTTGCATGCGTCTGTTTATTGTTCCCAGGCGCGTCAGGAAGGGACTGTAAAATTATGTGTCAAGGTTCCGTGACTGTATTCGAGGGTTTTCTCCGTATAGCTCGCCAGCTCGCCGTTCGCATCGGAGATCATAAAATGTAAATAGCAGCTAAAAATTAATGTTTTGCAAAAGTGCATCAAGCGTGGTAAAGTACTCAAGCGTGGTGAGTTTCTTCAACCGCTGTGAATTCAGGACGAGTTAAATCTTCAACCGCATCTTACGTTGAAAAGGAATGAACGGTATACACCATGAACGGAATTCCGTTGAAAATTATTCAAGAGATGCATAATATTGTATAAAAATGTTTGTTAAGCTCCCAAACGTCATATCACGTCCTGGTGTATGCAGTTTGGAGCACTAATGTCTCGCTTTGTATCATATCTCTCCGAAACTCATCGACCAACGCATCCGTTGGCGATTCAATTTACCGCCAGATTACGCCCCAAAAACCGCAAATGTTAATTTCTTGCTGCCTGGTCCCAGAAACGCAACACCGTATCGCGCTACGCAAAGACAGCGGTCAGAACTTGCGTCACTCTAGCAACAGTATGGTACCAGGCCACAAACGCTTCAAACACTCGACCCAATTCGCCTCGACGTGGTGAAATGCATTAATTTTCGCTGGGTGCAATTGCAACCGAAGCAACACACAGGAAAAAAAGCAACAGAAAGAAATGGAAGCCATTTTCAATTCCATCACCAGCACCAGAGCGTGGTGGTCACCACCAGTTGCTGTGCTCTGGTACATTAGTGGGGCCTGCATGCGAAAGTGTCCGATGCGCCAGACAGCTTCTAATGTGGTGGACGCTTGATCTATGTGTGTGTGTGTGTGTGTGTGTGTGTGTGTGTGTGTGAGCGGTGGTGAGTACGTTTTTGGCAGGACGAGAATAATCAACCGAAATTGGCAACAGTTTTTCGAGTGCTCGAACTCGTCCGTCGGAAAATGGGAAACGGATTCAACACGTTACCTCCTCGCTCGTCGCCGGTTAATGCACACGGGTAATGGTCAACCTCGGTGTGCTTTTTCGGCTCGTGGAGACATGGACCCGCTCGGATGCCGGTTTGTTTGCTGGGAAGACACCGACCGACGTTGTTGGGGCGCCTGCGATTGTGCCAGCACGCGTCGACCGGTGCCAGGTTTTGGGGTTTTGCTGCGCATAATAACAATCATTTCGTCCGGGCTGCTCGAACGACGAATGTCATTCGGATGCATCTTGGTCGTTGCGCTGGCCGGAACGGGCCAGCCGGTGTGTCCGTACTACAAATTACTTTGAATTCTAATTTCGTCAACCAGTATGTATGTGTGCGGTTGTCCGTGCGCCGGCCGTGGACGCAGCAAGAGGCTCGGTAATTTATATGTACATATAAAGTAACGGATTAATACGAGACGCTTGACGACCAAGCGAAACTTTTCCTTCCGCGACGCAAGCATTGAGCATGGTCGACGGCGAAGAACAATTGGTTTAGAGGTAAAAGAGGTAAACATTACCGGATGGAAACCGAGCAAGCGAGACAATGTGGTGAGCGGTTGCCAGCATCGAGGAAGCAGCGGTTGTAATATTAAATGTGACTTTAAAGCGGAAGAGATGGCCTTAAACGTCAGCTTAAGATCATGGTTGTCTGATGTGTATGTGTGAAATATGTTTTAAAATCTTTAATAAACTCACAAAGAGTATTGATACTGCAGTAGTGTAGTACAGATTGCGTACTTTAAGGCTAGAATATCTGCTCGAAAGTATGTAGTCTGTATGAAAAATCGTTCTCGGTTCTAGCCTTTGGTGATCCAATATAAGACGCTAGTATCAATCTTCGTATACGTCACTTTTTTATGTGAGTTAGTCATCACCGGAACATTGATGAGATGTTTTACGCACCCTGTCACTCACAGGTCATACAATCAAACAAGGTCATACTACAGAAAGGATGTATTATTTAAACATAAAACGGCTGTCATTTAATGCGGTGTTAGTACCTAGTATGTACAATCATAAGCTTCAAACGATGAAAGTTTAAATGTCGCTCTTGACAACATCCTATAATACACATTCCAAATCGAGGTTAAAGAATTTCTGCTGAAATTGCTGACATTGCGTTTCGGAAACAAATGCACGTTTCATTGTTGCCCACCACTCGGGCGATGACATTCGGCTGACCACTGGACATAACCCGTTCCCTGCTGCTATGAGCATCGCTCCAACCCCCGGTTTGCGGTTTCCATCGCATCGCATCGTCCGAGCCACCGTTGTATGTAAACCTCTCCGGCGCCGGGCGGAAACTTGATGCCATCTTCGTAACCCATTTTCACGCCAACATGAGTGAAACGTTTCATCGTGGCATGACGGTTTGCGCATCTTCACCGGCAGGGCCGGGTTGACCCCGGGACTGCTACGGACATACGGCACGGCTCGGGTTCCCCCCGAAAAGCCGAAAAACGCCACGTAGAAACGGGTCTGCGGTTCCACTCTGCTGTCGGGTGTGGGTGCGTTGTTTATGCTACATTTAATGATGTTGCTTTCAAAACATTACGGTTCATTGTGGAATTTTCCTGCGAGACTGCGGTGCTGGGGCTGGTGTGGAAGATCACATCATCCCTCTCGGTGAGTAGGGTGAGATACACGAGAACGTACGGAGCAGCCTAGCACAGCAACAACACGGACATGTGTTTGCGGTGTCTGCGAAGCTGTGTTGTACGGCGAATGCGTCTGCTGTGTGTAAGCAGGTGTGTAAGCAGTGAGCAAGGAGCGTCTAAAAACGAGTCTGAACATGAGTTCGTATGCCTTCCCGCACCCCTTAACATAATAACGACGAAATGTTCCAGATAGCAGATAGAAAAATGTGCAAATCCCTGAACATTCGCCGGTTCGGTTGCAACCGATCCGAAGAAGTACCACGGGAAGTGACGAAAAATATTATTTTTTAATTTCCCCCTACGGATGTGATGCTTAGCCGATGCCGATAGGCCGGATATTAGTTTCAACCTGAGCATCAACAAACTTGTAATAATATTTCCCTTTCGTTTCGGGAGAGCTGGAGCCCGTCTGGAGGTGCTTTCTTGTGCCGTTTGTTCGGTTCGTGTTCTTTTCTGCAAGCATGACGGGAGCGGGAAGCATAAGTCCGTGTTTGTTTTAGCAGGGAGTGGGAGATTTTGGGAGGTTTCAGGCGATCAGGAAAGCATGTTCGTAGGCCTTGTTATCCTTTGTCGGTTTTCAGGTATCAGAGGATAGAATCGGAACAGAATGCTCCTCTAAGGGGCTTTTTTCTGTACATTGATACAAAAATAAATTCACTGCAGTGTACGAAAAATATCCTTACGCGATCCAGTAAACCATAATTTGTGGAGTGTGTACTCCAATATTTTGTCATTTCATTTCCGTTCGCAGGGGAACACGTTATTGTGACTGGATGAGTTTTATAACACCGTTGAAAAGTTGAAAGCTGAAATGAGCAATTTGTATTACTTTTGCCAAAACTGAAAGCAGCTCAAAGCTCGGGAGCAGTGGGAGCCCGGAATGTGAAACTGCAACCGCTCAGCTCGCGTCACGCGCATCGTTATTTCGCAAGTGGCGAAAATGTATCATTCAGCAGTCCACTCATTCACAATTTATGATGCGACCGCGCTCGATTTTCATTTCGGCGGATTTATGCACCGGAGCCATAACAATTCTGGCCACGTTTTCGGTAGCGTAGCGTTGGAAACCTATCGTCGCGTGGAACCGGATACAGGCGGCCAGAGAGTGATTGAGGCACGGTGATCCTCTCGCGTGGAGTCGGCTGGAAACGCGGAGGATGAAGCGCAGCCAACAAAGCGTATGGTCACTGCTCACATCGCAGAGCACGGGGTTACGGGTCAACGCGGAAGGTAAGCGCGTCGAGCATAACCATAAGGTTATCAATCATTAGCAGTCAATAGGACGTGTGTGTGGGTGTGTGCGCGCCTGGACGACATGATGGCGAGAGTTGAGGATTGTTTAGAAACGATTCGGCAGGCTGGAGGTGAGCGAAGTGGATGAGGTGTTCGTGCTGCAGTTCGATGCCGGAACTGGGTGTCAATGAATGGCTCGGCCAAAAGCCTAACGTAATCGAGCAGCAACGGCAGCAGCAGCAGCAGCAGCATAATGGATGTTCGATTCGATATTTGCGAAATGGGCCGGCGTCGCGCGGGTGGTCATTAGCCAGCTAGGAGGGCAGGACTGTGCGGCCGGAGGTTGATGTTTTGAAATGGTTTGCAAAATGTATGAGGCGGTGTTTTGAATAACTCATCGCATGGAGCGCGCTTGCAATAGTGCCACACAATAGGCTGCCTGCCGGTCGCCGGCGGTCGGTGTGGAACGCGCGGAGGACATTGCAACATCAGAAATCATCTGGCACCGGAAGCTGGACGAGTGCAAAATATAAGACCGTCGGCGTGTGGAAGCACCTCGCAATTAGTTCGATTCCAACGCCTTATCGTGTATTGGCCAGTGCGGGTGTGTCTGTAGTTTGTTGCTGCATTAGAAAATTAGTGTGTGTGTGTGTGGTTGCGCGATAAAGAGAGGCAACCCGGGAGGACTTCTTCACTCTCCGAACGCTAGGAAAGGTTCGGTAGCGGGAAGGGACACGAGAGCCTTTTGTCATTTCCGACGCTGGCAAAAGATATACGAGTCGGGCGCAAGGTAACACACGGTCCGGGGCGGGTTTTGGGTTGGCTTAGGATTAATGTGCAAATCGAGCATGCAACACTGCACGTTGCACACGTTTGCGTTGAAAAGGCGATTGTATTGTTGCTTCACGTGGAGCAGGGCTATTTATGGGCTGCGTACTATTATTTATTACCTTCAATCGAGGTGCCGACGATGACGGGACGGTGAGGGTGAGTGTTGGCAGCTATTTCTAAATCCGTGTGGGGCGAGGAGGCGACGTAGAAGGTTGGTGGAGTGCAGCCGAGAGTCCGATAGGGATAGCCAATTTCGTTTGAAAGTTGTTATAGGAGAATATGGATCATATCTGTACTGGGAATAGTGTATACTTCCGACAAAATTTCACTGGTTACTTGCAGATACCACGAGATCTTTGAGAAATGATAAATATCCTTCTTCTTGTTTATTGTCACGAGCTATATCTAGTGGCCTTGCCCTGCTGCAACATCTAACCATTCATCCAAGCCGTTCTGACAGAATCACTCTTCCCCTGTCCATGTGGACAAGCAAAAAATAGTTTATGGATTGTCCGGTGTCATTCAACTGACATGACCAGCACACCGGATTATTGAAAGGTCGTCGTATAGTTCATACAGCTCGTCGTTGTAGCGGATCTTCCATTGCCCTACCATACATACGAGACCAACAATCCTTCTGAGTGTTTTCCTGTCGAAGGCGGCTAGTAGTTCTTCATGAGTGAATGTTTTGTCCAAAAAAATAGAGATTTTCAACAAAAAAAATATGATAGAAAGTAGCTCAACTATGAGAACTATGGATCAATTTTCATTTATTGCACTTCGATGATAACCTAGTACAAGCATAAGCATATAGCAAAATAATCCATCCAACATTCACAGGAAATTTACTCAAGCGTACAAGAAACCTCAATCACAACTGACCACAATACCAACGAGTACAATAAATAAATTACATTTCCATCCCTTCTTTCCATACGCGTATGATGAATTGCACGCATCAACGAATCGCACCGGGGAAAAGTAAATAAATTAATCCCACTCCTCCGCGTCCACTAGTCCCCATTCCGTGACGGGCCAAAAAGCCAAACAATACTTCTGGTGAGATGGGGAAATCAACAACGCCCCTGCTCACAAATTGAACGCCAGCCGTAAGAAAGTTTCTCCTCACACCGGGTGGCACCGGATGGCCCCAATCGAAGAAGATGTTGATGAAGATGATGATTGGAGCGGACGACGCCGTGCCACGTCGCCACGATAGCTTTGAGCCAATGAATCAACCGGTCAGCACCACCGGCACTACCACCACAGCCACCGGAAACGATGTAACGTTTGTACGTGACCAAATTGGCGATCAAACGTATGCGCGCGTGTGTGCTTTCATAGATGGCGTTCGATTTTGGGCTTCACGGCTGCCCGACCGTGTCTTATCAGAGCGGAAATTGCGGCACTGTTCTGGCGATCTCGCACGGTGAAACAATAGCACCGGCGTACCAAACTTTTCGATCGCTCCCGAGCAGTGGACACGAGTGGACGTGGACGGTGCGTGGACGTGAACCGAATGCGAATCCACCGTTGGGCAGGTTTGGGACAACTCTGGGCTGATGAAAATTTGTCCGAAATTGATTTATCCTTCAATATCCATAAATTGCTCGAGCTTCTAATAAATCCAACCTTCTCGGCGACTCGGAGCGCATAGAGGGTACCGAGCTGCTGGAGTTCTGGAAATGATGATGAATGGTGAGGCGATTAGAGGGAAAAGAGAGAGAGAGAGGAAAGCATGTAGGGACAGAAAAACCTTCAGAAGTCACCCCAAGCCGATGCGACGAAGGCAAAACATGTAAATTTAATGTCTACCGGCATCAAATATACATACATGCATCGCAAAGGGATTCGTCGTTGAGATCGAGGTCCGGATTGTGTAAGATAAGCTCCGGGAACCCGAGAACCAAAAGGAAAGACTTCCGAGACATTCTCGGCAGGCTCTGTGGGGCGAACGGAAGGGCCAGAAACACTCGACACACAGAAGAAACATGGAGCAGGAATATACATCGGAACACGTACGCAGCCGTGTCCGCGCACGTGTCCTTCCGGTGGGATGTGTGTCTTATGGCAAAAGAAAGGCATTTTTCTTCCATGTGTCCACCGTCCCGCCGGGTGTGGGTGGTACTCCCTTCGAACGTGAACGCCGACAGCTCGAACAAAGCTCGAAAACCGCGTCGACAACAAACACGATTTAAAGCCCCGCACTCTTCTCCACAACTTAACGTCCAGAGCCTCTACTCCTGCCCGGCTAGGGCAAAACAAACGGAATGTAAATCCAACCGAATCGTAGCAAGATTGAAGGTTATTTTATTTTATGCCATATTTTTACCTCCTTGCTGGGCTATTCTCCTCTAGCTCCGAGGGTGGTACGTATGCAGGGACACTCTCTCAGTTTTTGCTTGGAGCTCTCCCTTCGGTGTGGGCCAAGGCGTAGCTTGGTAGAACCCGGATCTGAAATTATCATAGATATTGTTAGTTTCCTTTGCTCAATCGCTTTGAAAGGATGTCCCCTGGTAGCAGGATTTGCGAGCACGGGTTATTGCTCCTTTCCGTGGGGGCAAGAGGTCCGACGCGAAGAACGAATTCTTGGGCAGGCTGGCAAGTCTTACGGATAAACACAGACAGCACACAAATCCATGCCGGGCTTTGCATTCGAATGCGAGTTAGTGACTTTTATGTGTCCATTACATTGTGGTGTAGCGATGGTCGGGCCGTCGGCATTTTGTGCTGGGGTTGAGATGAACCGTACCTGCCGGGAGAGGTGATATTTTCCATTGTTGCACCGTCGATGAAGGGTGGGGTTTGTTTTTGGAACCCATTTTCACACGTCCCATGCATGACCATTATCTTTATTGACGGTAACAAATGGCACGTACGTGAAATGATAATGCTTGTTTGCGCTCGATAGTGTGTCGATCGAGTGAGTTTAAAGTGTACGGGAGGGGTAGAAGTTTTACACTGTACGAGCATAAATTCGTTTATGACCGATTGTCAAACAATACGTAAAACTCGATTCAAACAATTAGATAAAATAATCAGCTAACCGGTGAATTTATTGGGTTACAGCGTTTTCCAGCAGAGGGCGCTGTCTGTCAGTATTACTGAAATTTGACAGCTCAGTGTGAACCATATTATCCTTTGAAAAGAATTTTGATTCTAAAAAATGTTATGGGTTTCGCGCTATGAAACCATGAACATCGATATAGCTTAAAATACTAAGACTGCCTGATGTGAAGCTAATCTCGCCTTGTTTCACGCCTCGTTAGACATGCCAAGAAAAGAAATGCTTCCGACCCTCATCAAAGAATCCGGAGATAAATCCCATCGGCAGGTGTGTGCGAAGGCCAGCGCGTCCCACGATTCGGGAATTTCTCGCATATTTCTCGCTGCCTTCTAATTAGACTTTAGACGCCCCGTACCGGTTGCTCAGCCAGCCTAGGTGTGGCTCGAAATGCCACACCTAATTTGCATAATAAACGAGTAAGTCCACGCATAGTCACGCCGTGACGCGCTTTTGGCCCCTCCCGGGCGCACGAAGTTTGACGCCCTGATGTCGATGTCAAGGCGCTGGCGTGTCAAAAGGAACTAATCTGCCCTCTCCCTTTTCAGCAACGCCCCATAACGGCAGGATTGTTTGGCTTCATTATTCAATGCGCCAATAAAGGTTAATTCCATCGAAATTTCGGTACCACACGGCCCCGAAGATACGCGGTGTCTTCACACCTCACCTTTGTTCGCGGCGGAAGCTTCGTTAGAAGGCTCATCCCCCGACATTAATCACATTTTCCGCACGGTAATGTAAACACAATAAATATTAAATCGCTAATTGCGAAGTCACCGGTTTGGAGCGTGGGTGAGCGTAAAAACTGGCTGATGTGTTTCACCTGGGCTTGCAAACACAGCCCAACCCTGGCCACGTCGTGTGGATGGATCGGACTAACTTTTTGCTGAGCGGCGGCAACCACGCGTACCATAAATCAGCCTACTTGGATGGAAGGCGAGCGGGGCGCTATTCCGTCAACCGTCACAACCATCAAAGCTGACGCGCTCTGTCAGGGGCGTCATTACCCTTCGACCTACGGGACCGTGCGCTTCGCCGGGGCTTATGCCGTGTGTTTGTGTGGGGAGAAGTTTTTCCCACATCCTAGAAATTAGTTTGATCACGCAAAGCAATTGTTAAGGACATCCTTCCAACCCGTTCCGTGGCCACCTTGGAACGTTGTGGATTCGTGCTCTCGCGCCTGAAGGCACGTGGTAGGTGGCTCGTGGGTTATAATCTCTCGCTGCCCACGGTGTGGATGGCAGTAAACGTAAACTTACACGTGTACTTCTTGATCTTCGGCGCGACAGAGGCACACGCGAGGTTCTGTTGCTGCTAACGCCGCCGCTTGGTTTTCGCTTCCGGTCGGCACTTGGTCAACTGGACGTGCACAGTTTCTTTGAAGGTCATTGTGTGTAGTGGTAAACAACGTTCACACGCTCGCTGATATCTGGAAACGGTTGAAACAAACACTTGTTGGGCGTTATTTACTGGTCTGCTAGGGGATGTTCTCGCAGCTGGAAAGCGTTTTCTCCACCACGTCTGCTTCGTGATGGTGTCACTGTGTACTGAGACTTGGAGAGTTGACAGCAGATTTGGGTTGGTTTTGGTATCTATAGCAACGGTTTGTTGCAATATGCATTGAGAACCAGTTGGACATTGCAGAGGTAGCATTCTTTGGGTGTTGTACAGTTTTTAAACATTATGTTGGTTTGAAATATAAGTATTTTCTGTTGGAACGCTTATTGATGCAAATCTCAAGATATTTTACCGACATTTTTATTGAATTAATAATTGATTTGATGGAAAAATGTTGTCCATTTTCAGTGGCACGAGCTTGCTGCAGTTGCAGTTGCAATTAATACCGACTACTGCTGTGAAATGTGTTGCTTCCCCCCAGGGTCGCAAACTTAACCTCGGCAGATCGCATCACTTCCACGTGGTGAGTTGAAAAGTCGTAAAATCAAACATTCCCACCAGCCCCTTCTTCTTGCACGGCGCTGAAGCAACCGAACCATCAACGCAATTGCAATTGAGTTCTCATTAGGGACCAAATAGGATTGAAGTTGTATCGACAAGTTTGCGCTGGTGTGATGAGTGGGGGGCAAGCATGCGAAAAAAGAAAGCTCAAATGACAGAGCAAGAAGCGAAGGGAAGGAAAAAACTAACAACAAATTATACTTCTTTACCGTGTCCGCTTGCTGTGGAAGGTAGGGGAGAGCCCGAATGCGAAGGAAAAACACGCTCAAACCACCCCATTGGTCTGTGCGCGAACCAGCACGCTCGTAAATCAATCTCTTCCCAATAAGTTCCTTCGTAGAAAGCCGGTGGCAATTCCGGTGTACGTACGTACCGCCCCTCGATAGTTCGTCGGTTTGTGTGCTCGCTGAAACAGCAGACATACGCTCTCGGGAAACTCGCCCGCTTTCCCGCCAACTAGCGCCCTCTCTGCACGGCACGTCTGGCATAATCGTCTTGAGGATTGCCGAAAGGGATAGCTGAAGATCCGGCTTCTCCACCGCCACGTACCGGTGGAAGCAAACCGTGGGACCTCTGATTAGTTCTTAATTTCGACAGACTGCTGCTGTCAGTTCTCCCGAGTCGCACATATAAACATACACCAGCGTGTGCATTCACACGTACCGGCGCCGGTGCCTGGCAATCACATCCACACCACACCAGCAGAAGTGCAACTGCGAAAAACTGTTCAGTTTTTCTGCTCACGTACTTTTTTTTTCTCTCTCTCTCTTATCCCCCTCCGGCCGAGTGATACACCGCCGACGAGAGCTACACCTTCGGTTCGGTTGCAGCAAAAGAGGAAGCCAACCAACCGTCTGCTGGTTCTGCTGCTGCAGAGCAGGAGTGTATGTGCTTGAATTGAAGAGATTTCTCTAATTGCTGTCGAAAAATGTTTTTCTTTTTGCGCTTCCGCACGTCGTCGTCGCCGTCGTCGGCTCCACCGTTGTCGCTGGGAGGTGGATTTTCTTCGTTGGAGCGATTTCCGGCAGAGTCACGTGACGCTCGTGGAAAATGGCTTCTTCACTGGAGGGAGGAACAGATTTGGTTCTTGTTTGAGAAAAGGAATAATTGTTCTCGTGCAGTATTTATAGTGAATCCGATCAACAGGCACTGTGCGCGAGTTTGAAGGAAGCTGGAAATGTTTTTTTTAAATCTGAATAAATAAGTTTAGATGCTTAGTAGTGTGGGAAATGTTTATTATTTGGCAAAAACCCTGCAAAGCTGTGTTTTTTTAAAGGGTTTGTTTTCTAAATTGCATACATTTAGGCGCAAAGAAACGTTTAAAGGGTTTGTTTTTGTATTATTTGATAGAGAATTATGTAAAAATCTTGTCTCAATCTCTTTCACTCAAAATTTTGTCCATCTCGTACGGAATGGCATCCTTCATTGTAGCTCGCGAAAAGCACATCACCGAATGGTACGTTTTGTTTTCAGTGGCCGCTCTTCACGGTTCTTCCGACTCACCACCGGGAATGATAACATTGATTCAAAAAGACAACGAACGTCTGTCGAATTTTGAAGAAAGAAACGGGAAAGCAGCACAGCCCTCAAAAAACACAGCCCAGGTGGTGTTTTTCCACGCGGAAATAGCTGCCAATGAGAGGATGAACGATGTGCGGCATGACAGGAAAGAAGCGCGCTCGTGGCGCTCGCCTCGCCACGTTATCGTTTAGCTTCGAGCTGTCGAGCAGGCTTGAGCTTACGAGCGGCATTCCTGCGGTAGTTTAGGATACTTTTTTTTTCTCTTCGGCCACCCTGTAATGCCCGAAAGCGGTAGGGCAAATCATGAATCAGCACCATTAAGTCAGCATTGATCGGCACCGGTGCTTCTGTGCTTTCGTCCGAATGACGCAACAAACGTCCATTTTCCGATAAAGAATCGCAGGGGAAGGGGCTACAGAAAAAAGTACAGAAAAACATAGCTTTCCCATTATGGTGATGATCAGGGGGTAGGTGTTTAAGTTTTAAGATCCTTAGTTCCCGGTGGATGGCAGATAGCAGTCGTGCAATTCCGGACGGCAATCGACAATGGACCGGTAGTCGTTGTGACTGTTGAATAATAATATTACTAAACTTTTCAATTTATTAGCCGACCATTACACGAGCCATTGGACATAGAAACGGTTCCGATCGTACCTGCAACGGGTGTCTGGAAACAAGGTGGACTACAGTGAGTGCTTTAAGTATAATATTCGGTATTATTAGTACACACTGTGTTAAGAAACACGTGGTGCGCAGTATAATGAAGAGTTTTCGTTGCTAAGGATGACGAATATTTTCGAGGAATGCACTTTGATGCATACTTTTAGGCGCAATTTTGTTCTGTGTGTTATCCTATAATATTTCACTAACATAGGCCACTTTTAAACATCGACAACAGAACATTTTGTCAACTTTTCCAGTACTCCTGCTTAAAAAAGAACCTCCAATGTCTACCACCCACTGTACCGAAGGAAAATCCCCTTTCACTTATGTCCCGGCACCAGCTGCAGCTCATTGTAAATGCTTAAATACTGCGAGCAAACAGCGCACAGATTGGAAAACAGATCGGTTCCGTCCACGAAGGCGTCGTCCTCCCCTGCAATGATACGGCAGCGAAAAAGACCCGCAGCCCTTTCGGACACAAACCCCTTCCTACGCCCGGGAGGCGAAAGAACTGTGGAGTAAATTTCATTTACCACCGATTTACGTCTCACTCCTTTCGCCACCGCCGGGAGTGGAAAATATTGTTTTGCACCGTGTTTGCAAACGGTTGCTCGCGGCGGACAGTAGCCTTAAGGTAGCGAAGGCCGCCCGTATGGGGGTGGTACGAGCAAATGGCTTGTTTACTATTCGCGTGAACTTTGCTCCCCAGGCACCACCTTCCCTTCGCCCCTTATGGTGATGCATTGTGACGCACGCCGGTGTGGCGTAAACGGGTGTTGTTTCCCAAGAAGGTGAGTTCGAGGGTTCAGTCGCAAAATGTTCCAGCCGTTCCAGCGTGGGTGAAAAGGGTGGGAGCTTTACGTTCCATTACGTGATGAATTTCCGTCTTGTTTTGTAGGCGGAAAGTGCCTTTTGTGTGCGAGCTTTTTTACCCCCCTTCTGCGCAACACAATGATGGCGGTGGTGGTGGGGTCGGACCGAGGTGGAAATTAAAGTGCATATTTGTGCCTGATAATTTTTGCCCACGAAGAACGAGACGGACGGGACGACGTACGCGGAACGCTTTGGTGATTATTCTGCGCAAGGCGGGGTGGTGTTTTGTTTGCCAGCACAATTAAGAGGTAATGCACGCTTTCAGTGAAACCAGCAGCGAGCGTTTTTAATTTTTCACTTCCGCGGGAGAAGCTTTTCTGTTCGTTGTGGTGTTTTTTTGCTGTTGTTGCGTTGGCATAATTGTTGCATTCAGTGGAGGTTGCTAATAAGATTGCATTCGTGGGGAGAAAAACATGATGAACTGCAGCTCGGTTGCTTCTTGTTAGCTGGACGCTTTGTCCACATTCTCGTTGAGCAATTTGTAATATAGCCAACTTAAGCTCACTTTCTTCGAAATCGTATCAGAAATGTAGTGCTTCGTAGAAAACTGCTCGACTGGAAATGTAGTGTTTTAGAAATTGCTTTGTGGGTTGCATACCTTTAGGCGGATTGAGCGTATTTGCGTCTAAATGTGAATTCAGATGCGTATAGCGCTACAGAAGTGAATCAAACGGCATGAAGCAATCGGTTGGTTCTTACATGGTCTCTAACTGAATAATACAACAACAGGAAAAACAAATTATTCCATTTCGTTTTACAATAGGAACGATTTTATATTAAAATATATCGAAAACCATTAGCCATAACGTTTACGAGCTCAGCGCTCCGCTGAACACCTGATGGCCGTGCCTTTTTTCCGCCATTTCTTTTCTCACTATTTTCCACTTTATTCTTGAGCCACAAAAACCGCACAACATTGAGACGTTTCCTCCCAGCCCCTTGTGTGCGCAAGGTGGTCAAGGATAACGCAATCGATGCGCACCGTCGTCGTCTTCCTCGTCGTGCCGGCATAATCCGACATCAGGTTATGTTTTTTAATAAAACCCAGCGCCGCCAAAATGAAAAGACATTTACCACATCCGGTGGCATTATGAAGCGGCATCGCGGCATCCGCCCGTCGGTCGGTCGTCGCCGTCGGCGGCGCTACCTTCGCCGTTCGGATGGATTTGCACGTTTTGCGGTGTCGTTGGCGTTCTTTCGCGCGACGCGTCGGATGCTGCGGTTTTGCGCCCGGGTGGCACGAGTTTTCACCTTCACCCGCGTAAGACGAGACTCTCATGACGATTAATGTCCTGACCGCAATTTACAGGCGGGAGCGTATTCTGCAGCGGCGGTCGGATTTATCTTGATCCCTTTTGGGCTCGGGCGTGAGGTGTTGCCGGTCGGCTCGGGCGACCCTAACGGCGGTGGCTTCTGCCCTTCTGTTCTTGCGCGCCGGTCCCGTTTGTTGGTAGTGTTTTGAGGATTATGAAAAATATTGTCAATAAATTTCCCTCCGCCTGGGGAAAGGATTCCACCGGAGAGCTCGCAAACTGTGCAAACGGCAGCGCGTGGTTAAGGAAATTAATTTTCATTTCAACACCGCTTCAACGCGTGATGGCGGGTGTTCAAGTTGAATGGTATGATGGTGCGAGGGTCGCTTGGTACCCCTTACTAAATCCAACAAGAGTTTGAAAGATTCCCCACAGATGGCTCTAGTGTACTTTTGTTATAAAAGATAATACATTTTAAAGTTTTTTTTTTACTGTATCCAATAGAAAACAAATCTTGAGAATAGAAATAAAGAAGGTAAAAATATGTACGAAGTAGCGCGAAACGTTCAAATAAACGGGAACAAAAAACAACACATGCAGTTAGCGCCATCTGCAAGAACATTTAGGAAGCACGAACCACGCTACGGTAGTTGGCCTCCATGAACATTTCTGAGTGCCATTTGTAAACGAAGAATAAATGTGCCCTTTAAATAGTGTTGTCCCAACCATCTGTCATGGTCCATTCGTTTTGCTCAAGCACACACCAGTAATAAAACAGACGAAACCGATTTCGCCATACAGAAGCGCACAAGTATTTATCTTCATTCTTGGGCCGGGTTGTTGTAATGCAAACATAAGTGTATGAAAGTCACTGGAGCTGGAAAAAATGCTCCTTTCCAGCACGAAAGACCCCAAAAGACTAGCACGGCAGGCAAACAGGCTGTAAGTTTGACGTGAGTTTGAACGTTATATTGCCCAGCCGGAGGCGGTTCAAGATGCTTTACATTCGAAACAGCAGCGGTGGAATTTTCTGCAGCAGGGAGCATACTTTGTATTGTATAGCCTGCGAGAGTGAAGCACGAAAGTTCATAAATGCTTTACATAATTTGCTGCTGCTGGAGGTGTATTTTTATCCCAAGTTTTCAACCCTCGAGAGGGGGCAAACACACTTTCCAGTCTATAGTCGCCTTCACGGAGGTGCCGGATTATTTATGGAGTTTAAATAAATTCCAAACTCACTCCGTACGCAACTTTGAAAGGTGTGCACCGCATCGATGGCATCGGTTACCATGGAGAAGCGAGCGGGTGGGGTTAAGTTTGCTTGCCTACCGGTCGGCCGGGCCTGCTGTGATTGCAACACACCCGAAGTAACCTGCGAACAATTACCAAAATTTCTTCACTGTTTCATCTCACCGCGTCGTAGCCTGTTCCAATATTGGAGCAGGCGGACCGGGCTGGCCCCATAAATTATAAGCTATATTTATTTTCCGTCCTGCAAAAGTGGCCCCGGCAAGATGTCCCGGCCACCTTTTCCACCGGGCGGTCGTCAGAATGTTTGTTTGAAGACGCTTGTTTGGTGAACGGAGCATTTCCCTTCAAAACGCCACAATCTCTCTTTAATGTGCGCGCTGGAAGGAACCGCGTGCGAAACACGCCGCGCAAACACACGCACACCGGCCCAGCGCTGCGGATTTACAACCGGGAGACGATAATTTCCACCTGTCAGAGGCAAGCGAAACAAATACAAATTTATTGCGGTCGACAAACGGTTTGACGGGTGTCTGTGGTGTGTGGGTGGGTGTGCGCGCGTTTTTCTGCCACGCTTTACACCGGAGTGTGTGTAGGCAGTTGTGTACCACGGGGTTTGCATAATTTTAAAGTGGTATTTACGCTTGGCGCGAGGTGCGGCGAAAGTGATGCATCGTCGTCGGCTTCAGTGAGTTTGATTTATTTCACCCGCGGGCTGTGATTTGGAATGGCTTTAAGCTTGTGCTGAAGAGTGTTTCGTACGGGAAAGCAAACGTACCAGCGGCAAAGCTCTTAAAACTGGGGAACATGATGCAAAGCGCTCACGGTAGGTAATGATTTTATGGGTGCCGGAGATTCGATCACAGCTCGAATGAGACGAGCAATCCCCAAATGGATAGTTCTGTGCCGTTCGGAATCGGATTATTATTGGGTCTTGTAGCTGTGCAATAAAGATGACAATTTATCTCCGCAAGAGTCGTAGAAATGAGTACCGAAGGCTTCTGGTGTGACGGTTTGGGTGTAATATTTCGAAGTGTTGTGAGGTGAACGAGGACGAGTCAGCGGAAGGAAGTTGACATTGTAAATTATTGATGGAGACGGGTGAAGAACAGTGTGGTTTTGCGTTGTCTTGGTGGCCATAATGGTACCATCATGCTTCAGGTCTGCGGAGCAATACATTGTGGTTTGAAGTTCCTAGTGGAAAGATTTTAATAGTAGCAATTCCATTTAGTTCGGTTAAAGCTCTCGCTACACTTTTAGTCGTTCTGTACGCCGTGCCATAAACATGCCATAAACAAGCCATAAACCATAATAGTACATACGTAAACCTTTAGGAAACATTCTGACGTTTCACTTAGCTCTTGTTTATACAATGTGGTAGAGGATTCTCCGGCTCAAAATGAACAGAGCCAATGGATATCTTAATAAATTGTGATGATTTAATCAGATAATAAAAATTTAGAGTAAATAAAAGGTTCCCAAACGTCACGGACAATCGCCCACTGTGCAACACGTTCTCCGATCGGAGTCAAAATTACTTCCATTCCTTTCGATACGGTTGAAATTCCCAATCATAGACATACACTTGCTCAAAATCCGGACCGTCCCACCTCCGGTGGACATTACATCCATTGCTTCATCACAACAAACCGAACGCCGTGCCGAAACCCGCCGACCGCCGTATCCAAATGTGTCCTAGGATTTTATTGACCTTTCGATCTTCACACTTGACGCCGTAGCATTAGCTACGGCCACCCTTTTTCCCGAAGGTTTCGTCGCGTTTATGATGATTATACCATCGGCCGGGTCGGTACCGTACCGAACCGTGTTCCGGCTGTTGAGGCCTGCGCTGAAACCCCGGCACGGGACGGGACGGGACGGGACGGATGATTTCCCCGGGCAGCAATAAAGGCATGAAAAATATTCTAATCTCGACGGCATCCCAAAAAACCCCGGGCCCGGGATGGTATCGTAAAGTTGGTGAACTGATTGGGTTTGCCTGCCGGAGGAGGCGGATTCAGGGGGGGTTGAGTATGGTTTGGGGCCACCCGAAAAGCGCTTAATTGGAAAGTGTAGGTTCGCTCCGCCGGTTCTCGTGTGAGAAGGTGTGAACGGCAGTTAACAGTGACAGTTTATGAGCCGGGTGAACGGTGTGACGTGAGCGGGAGCGGGAATTAAATTTCTTCAACGCGATCACCCAATCTTTCACAATTTTCCCGAACCGAACCCCGGTCCCCGGTGCGACCAATTTTCGGGCTCGATAATGCAATTAGCAACACCGGCAGGAGCCGGAGCGCCGATGTATGAATAATTTAGTTTACCGCCACACGCGATTGGATAGTTTTACCGGGTGAGGCAACACACGCAGCACGCTGCAGATGTTACCGTTCCATCCCGGAGGCGTTGTTTCGAAACATCCCGAAATGCGCACCCCGGGATCCGAGGGGAGTAATTAGTGTGTACACGTGGTGCGCACACGCGTGTGCCGGCCTTCGGTGGAGGCGCCTGGTTCCGCTTACATTCGCGTACTTCCGCCGGCGTTACGCACCGACACCTCTGTGCGCACCTTTGTGGTTTATGGGGTGTGGCGTGTACGAGGGGGCAGATGTTGAACCATTACGGGGAGGAGAGGGGAAGGGGGGTTTAAGCCAATTTCTAGGCAGTGATGTTCGGAAGAAACGCCGGAAGGGCAACAGAATGAAGAAGAAAGTAGGTGATTGATGAGGTTTGATGAGCATTTTTTAATCACATTGATGGTTCATTTCGAAGGGGAATCGACAGGAGAATTAGCAAAGCCTTAACCTTAGCTAACACATTTCTCATTAGGCACTCTTCATAATTCATATAGGTTGAAGAATTTGGCAGAAAAAATCAATAAAAAATATAAAAATCTATTTACTTCCAACTGTTTTTGGACTGTATTTAGACCAACTGTTTTCTACCAAATTAACAATAAAGAAAAAAAATGAAGGTTTGAGCTTTGAATGTTTTTTTTTGCGCAATACCAAATACCAAATAAATAATACATATTTATTTCAACTCAAGAGTATCAACTTTGTGGTGATATAGACGTGATATAAGCATAATGAACCTTCAATAAACTTGAGCACTCAATCGTTCAGGAAACGTTTCTTATGCATTTTTACGGAATATTCCACTTGTTTTTTTATGTCTTGGGCATAATTTTTAATTCAAAAGAATACAAATTAAACGCAAAGAGAAAGAGAGAAAAACGCAGCGCATATTTTCATTAATAAATTTGCATTTTATTCATAAATGTGTTTGTCTTTGTCATGCACTGTTTTTCTGCTTCGGTGTATGTATGAGTTTTGTTCCGGTTCCGTTTCATATATGTTTTTCTCACAACCCCTCCGTGGTTGCCTATTTTTATGTATATCGGGTTTTACTTGGGAGGTTTGTTTTTCTTCCTTATGGAGAATGAGTATGAGCGGGTGCTATGGTGTGGAGAGACTCCGCTTGTTCTACTGCGAGGCGAGACAAGGATTTTATTGATTTTTTGTTCCCCCCCCCCCACCCCCTCGTCGGTTTTGCGTTAAAGTAGCTGCACCAAAACACTGGTTGCTGATTGAATCCGCCTCCACCCTGCGCTTCTCATATTAAACACAAACCAATTCCGGTCACTTTATCGCGCACAACGGCCCTCCGACTGTGTGTTTGTATTGCGCGTATTTATTTTGATGGATTCTTTCTTTCGCATTGTCTGTGCATTGTAATGAGTGGATGGTGGAAATCAATTGATAATGACGATTTCATCGTTTACTTGCGGTTGCATATTTTGGCCGATACACACACACACACACACACACACACAGAGGAACGCAGGACTATTGTTTGCTCGATTTATGGTGATTGTTGGGCTGATGATGGTGATGATAAAAAAGCAAACCAAAAAGAAACCGTAATTACAGTTTACAGTATTCGATGTGGACTATCTCTACCGACGGGGTTTGCTCGGGGTTCGTATCGTGCTCGTAGTACTAGCGACTGACTGTATGGGGTGTGGTTAATGATCACTTTGTCGTTTTCGTTTCGTTTGCTTGTTTGCTTTCCATTACTAGATGTGATTTTTCGATAATGTTTGTATCCTCCCGCCCCATGCTGCGGTCGTATCTGTATGGATTGTGGTTTCTGCTACGTCGCGCATCATCGTTATGTCTGATTATCTTTATGTACAGCAGCTTACGTGTTGTTGTTGTTGTTGTTGTAATCTGCCTCTCTTTTATAAACTTTGTATGTACAATATACGATTACTAAGCGCGAGCACGGTTGCACTCTTGGCCGAAGAAAGAAGGGAGTAACTGCGTTCATAACACATCTGCTTCCGCTCGATAAAAATCGTTGTCAAACTGGTTCAAACCAACGCACAGCGACGCACTCGCTCCAACATAACCGTCCTAGTCAATTCACCTAGTTCAAATATACTTTCAACGGAGTACCAACACAATTGTTTCTAAATTTCTTCCCTAGGCCACCTTTTGTCCTTCCTAATCCACTCGCGCGAGTCCTTTGGTTTTATTCTCTACCTAGCCTACTCTGATTGGGTTTAGAGTTTCTCGCATCGCATCGCCATCCTGCTCACCCACACTCGTGCTCGCTCGCTCGTTCGTTCGTCTATTTACAGTCGATTTTACTACACTTGTTCTCCCGTTTCGTTATACTACTCGCAGTCGGTGTACAAAATTTTCCCAATCAATTCCAAACACCGTCTCCCGTGGGCTGCAGCGATCAACTTCCGGGCTTGCGGACTGCGCCGGTTCGGGTGTCAGCGCCGTTTCAGGATATTGCCGGTACGCCCAGCTTCGCCAGGTTCGAGAGTGTGGTCAGATCGTCCGGCTGGAGGCGGAGCGCTTCCCGGTAGCTGCTGGCCGCTTCCTGCGTGCGCCCGAGCAGGTGCAGAATCGCTCCCAGGTTGGTGTGTGCCCGGGCTTCCTGTGGTCGCAGCTTCACAGCCTACGAAACGGGAGCAGAGGCGTAAACGACACGAAAGAGAGAGAGAGAAAAAAGCATGAATATGAATAATTATTCATCACGGTTTTGCGGGTGTTGTTTTGGGTGGAATGGGCTCGGCCTCTGGGTTGGGTTTCCAATTCTGCCCCACCTTACCTGACGGTACCATCGTTCGGCTTCGAGTTTGCGGTCGTGCAACCGGAGACTCGAGGCAGCCGCCATCACCAGGGCGTAGTCTTCCGGGGCCAGCTCGGCTGCTTTCACCCGGTACTGGAAAGCTTCTTCCGTGCGGCGCTGGGAGGAAAGAAATTCAGCTGCAATTTGGGAAGGAAACGAATGGGTGGAGTAGGTTAGATTCGTGAAGCACGTGCCATCGAAGAAACTGGCGAAGCAGGGTTTACCGAGTCACCGCGAATCGATTTGGTCGGTCTCAAATATTGAGACATTTCGAGTGATATAGGTGATAATGATCCTTTCAAATAAGTATTTACAACTAGATTCACTTCTTTCTGGTTTGTGTCCCGGCTAACGGTGCGCCTTAAGGTATGCAATGTATTTAATTTCCTCACAGGAAGAGACAGGATATACCGCATACCTTAAGGCGTACATTTAACCTGATGCACAATCCTCCGCCATCAGAGAGAGCTGTTATATCTGATATGAAACAATATTAACACAGAAGTGTTCCAAAGTAATAAAAAGTTAAGCTCTTTACGGTTAAAAATAAACTTTCGTCACATTATCATAAATCCTTCCCGTTCGAAATTAATTTCTGCCGGTAGATTGGTAAACCCTGCAACTCAACATAACCTCAACTGTCTCCATTCTTCCAACCGAATCAGCACCGGAGTACTTGCCGGGTGCAACCAATATCTGGACGCACCGGTCGGTGGTTCCCTAATTGGATACTTGATATTTTTATTTCAGATTCAGATTTTTCATCCTCTCCCACAACCCACCGACCGACCGACCGAGCAATCTATTCAATTATTTTGCTATTCGTCAGACGACTTCCTGGCGTCTTGCGAGATGGAGGATGAAGCACGAAGGATCGCTCGGGAAGGAGCGGAGCAAAAAAAAAAGAATCTTCCCGGCGCCGGCTTGTTACATATGCTCGAGCGGCAGAAGCCGGAGCATCCTCGAGTGCCGGTGCTTTTCCGTTGATTGTTATGATTTTCTTTTGAAAGTCGTCTCGCCCGGTGAATGAGGAATGGCAGCGGCATAACAGGAATGCAAACTCACATACAGCCGCCACCACCGGCAGCGGGAGTTTGCAGTCGCCGAACAAAAGCTCCCGCTAGCGCGCTCTGCTCCCTGCTCGTGCGACAATAATAAGAAAGCGTACAGAGAACCTTCTTCTGACAGAGACTAATGATGGCATTGACGTTTTGTGCATCGCTTTGTGAGAGATCAGAAAAAAGGGGGCAGCAAGCAGAAAGATGCATGACAACGACTTTCAAGAAATCCAACTGGGAGCGCTGACGCTGTGGGAGTATGGAACTGGCAGGCTTCTGTGGGAAAGTAGCTAAGCGGACCTGGATCGGAGGGGCAGCATCTCGTGTTGGCTTCTTATCTGGGGTCAAGATACGATCAAAGCGTTGTCGCACCCCGCTGCTTCCCGGTAAAGAAGTGGAACACGCTCGGGATCGTTATCCCGTTCGATTCGTACTTTCCAATAACTACTTTTTACTTCTAGGTTCCCCCTTTTTACGGCTCTATCGATATGGGTACAATTTGTCCGAGTCAAGCTTTTGCTCGGGACTCTGTGCTTACCGTAATGATGATGTACGCTGGCATCGTTCGGTGCTAACCGAAGTGCCCTCCGGAACCACTGCTCCGCCTCGGACGTTCGGCTGCTCTGTAGGTGAGTGTTGGTGGTGGGAAATACAAGGAATACAAGTGGAAACGTTAGCAAAAGAGTGCCACATACACACTCCGAGCGCGAGCGAGCGCGCGGGGAGCGAGACCTGACTGAGGGACAGATACTTACGTTTCGCGCCAGCATCGTCCCGTACGACAGATGGGCAGCAATGTGATCCGGCTGGGCTTCGAGGGCTGCCCGTTGAAACCGTTCCGCTTCGCTCCACTGGTTGAGCCGGGCAAAGACGTCCCCGAGACGGTGGTAGATGGCCTGGGTAGGATAAGCAGGTAGGAGAGCACTTGTTAGTATTGGGGACACCCGCCGGTTCGGGATTGCTATCGGAGTGAATTGTAACAAATAAACAGAAAACACCAAATACAACTTCGGCCAGGTCGTTATAATGTAATGCTTTACAAACAAGCGGTTCGAAACGTCAACGACACTTGAGAAGGTTTCGGTTGGGATCGTATAAGGCCAAGAAGGTTAATCGTATTGTTAACACGAAGATTGCATACCAATTTTCTTACATCACAATGCTACTTATTGTATACTATTACAGTCAAGTTCTTCAATACTGTATTGCATACTTTCAGCAGAAAATAGAAACGAGGTTCGCCTAAAGTTATGCAATTCGCTTTACAGGTTGGTCCTAAGCAACATCTTAAAGGACTCTAGCGCGTTAACTCTTCAGTAATGCAATTTTGTTACAAGTTATTCTCACGATAAGTTTCAGAACTGTATATCTTAATACCAGGAAGATATTAAACGTTCCGCTCTATCCACAACCGTTGCAGAATTATTTTTAATAAAGTGTTTATAACGTTCCCCCGAAGGAAGCACGAAGAAAATATTCATTTATCAACATTATACTCGCCATCGGTTTTCATCGACCCGGTGTGGACGCGCTTTTTCTCTTTCTCTGTTGGGGCGCATCCAAGCGATATAGAAAACCGTCATAACCGTCCACAATCGGACATTCCAACCCGGCCAAACCGATGAAGGGAAGCAATTTTGTGTCGCGCACGGTGCTACACGTTCGGAGCATTTAGATACACAATCTCGCGTTTATGCGCGCAATAATTCCCCCCCCCCCACGGTCACCGAAAGGAAAGACATTTACCCTCTCATGCACAGAAAATATGCCAGTCGTAATCGTAAAAGCGCACAATTTGTGCGCCGTTCGACTGCTTGACCACGGCACGGGGTAGATGGCTATGGTGACGCGAAGCAGGATGTCTTTGTTGGTCGAAAACTTAAACGAACTGTCCTTTTCTTCGAACCCGACGCTCACTGAGGTGAGTGCGAATGAGATAATTATTCTAATTAGAAAAGACTATCCAATTATTTTCGGCGTCTGTTTTCCAGTTCCGGACTGCGATAAAGGCCAAATTTGTGCCGCACGAAATGGGCCTCGTTCGTTTGTGCAATCGTTTCCGTCGTTTCTAGAGGGGAGCCTTGAACAGTGAGTAACGAGTGCACATTGACCTGCATTCGAGCACCACAAAATGCACATTGGCGATGATTAGCGAAGAGAAAAAGTCATTAAATTCAATTCACGCAAAAATGGCAACGGAAAACTTCCCCAGCGGAAGATCTTTGGACGACCCATTAAAGCGGGGTGTGGCATAATTTTGGCTCCATCCGCAGTGGGAAAAGTTTTTCGCGGAAACCCATCGCATCGCGGGCTTCCCCGAGTGCATCCTAGCGGGGGAAAGGTTCCCGTTCTTATCGTGCTGACACCATTCCTTCACATTTTAATGTTTCCCGTGCAGGGGTGGGGCGGTAGAAAAATCGCTCCATTTCGGTCAAAGGTGTGAAGGTGCTTCCGAGAATCGATTCCACCACACATCCGAAATGGTGGCTGGCTTTTCCTTCTTTTTTTCTTTGCCTCCCGTGCACCTTCTTCTCCCGTTTATGGACAATTTAATTGATTATTTTATTTTATTCGAAATGATATAAAATTTAATGGAGGCGATTCCGTATCATCGCAGCGCCGGGAACGCTCGTCTCGCCTTGCCGATGGGGGGGGTGAAAATGACTTCAATTCCCCGGCGCGCCCGTGATGATGTGTTTCGTGCCCGTACGACGGTGTGCGAGGCAATGAAAAACGACTGCGGCGTGGAGTGAGTCAATTTCCTGCCATAAACATATCTCTTCGCCGGGCGTTCCGAGAAATTCGGCCCGACGACGATGACCCATCCTCCCGTGGCCCGACCGTGGCGAAGGTATCGAAATGGCCGAATAGATAAACGTTTATTACGGTGTGAATTGAATTGGTGGAAAAGATTTAAACTTGCAAAAACACTCATCGGGCAAGATAAGTTGATATTCTTTTTTTCGTTGAAGTGCTTTTTTATACCAAAGATACCTGCCTCCTTGCGCCGCAGAGATTGGCGGCGGCGAAAGGATGGAGAATCGATACGCTATTAACTAACGCACGGCCGATATGGACGTGTTTAGCTGTCGTTCTTATCATTTCAGGACGCCCGGAGAGCGGGCGTGATTAAATCGTGCAGCTTATGGGGCGTTAAACGATTATTGATTAAATTTCTGATTGTTTCGGATCGAGTTTTACGACCATAATTGGTGAGTCACATTCGTTACCGTGGAGCAAAGCGTCACATTCACACGTCGAAAGCCATTGCGAGGGCATCACACCCTGGTCCGGTGCCGGTTCCGTCCGGCGACCGTGGAAAGTGTGTGCAACAAGCGTCACGTGAACCGACACAGGGCGCCGTTGTTTTCGTTCGGACTTTTTCACCCTTTTTTCGTGTGCGCTTCCTTCGTGTACTTTCGATTGCCCAATACCGCCAACAGGCATGCGCAGCGCACGCGAAAGCACACAGAAAAGCTTCAAATCAGGCACGTCTGGTTCGGGTTGACATGTTTCGGGTTAGAGCTTTCGACTCTCGGGAGACAGTTTTGTCAGCAGGTCATTAGAATTTAAATGGATGGTTTCTTGTGTAATTTTCAGGCAAATTTGTTGGAACTGAGTAACTTGAAAGCTTTGCTTAGTGGGATCCCTGTTGAACTCATCGAGAGAGATAATATTTGGTGTTCCTCACTCTTTTGCGAACAAAACTCACTTCACGAAGATAAATCAGTTTCTCCAAAAGATTCCTATTAAGACGTCGCACATAATAAAATATTTAAAGCTTGCAAAAAGAACGTTGCACAGCGCAGCGAACTGCATCATTTGCCACGGTGAAGATGCAGGCGAAAATGATACATGCTTCAGCGAAACCAGCGCGCGCTTCGTGCCCAGAACCCCGGAGAAACTAATTAAGAATAAACTTGTTTCCATAAATCACATCCTCAGCGCGGGACGCTGTCGTCTTCGTCCTTAAGCAGGAGTGAACGATGTGCGCCTGTGTGTCTGCTTTGAAGTTTCTCTTCCCTACGCGCGACGCGGGAGCCGTGAAGTTGATGATTAAGAGTGACGTGTTTTGGGGAGGCGAAAGCGACACAGACACAATTCACTCTAAAGTGAAAATGTCTTTAAACGCGCTTGCAGGAAAGTGCAATACATCCTGCTAGTTTCATCCTGCTTTAATATTTTGCTTGCTGAATTAAACGAACCCAAGCAGGAGTCGCCCTTCCCACGCGTGAAATTATACGTTAAATTCTGCTTAAATTGCACACGTGTAACTCGCTCAGCCTAACAAGCACACGCAAAAGGAACGGAAAAAAGGAACAAAACCCCCGCCCGGGGTGGGAAGAAGCAAGGAGTGAAAAATATTTTCCACCATCATGGAGGAAAACATGAGCTTTTCCAGTTTATCACAAAGTGTAATCATTTGCAACTTCGTTGTCACAGATTGTGTACAACTTTTTTGCACCCTGGATGCGTGCTCCGCGCGCGCCCTTCCACAAGGCTCGTTTGCGGCCAATATAAGAGGCGTTTTTTTCGCTCTCTCTCTCTCTCTCTCTACCTTGCGTGAGGGAAAGAGCGAAAGTTCCCAACTCATGGCTCCTGCTCCGGCGTCTGCTACGAGCAAAGAAAGGCGTAGGTGTCGTGTGTTGCTGCTGCTGCGCCACCGGGGCAGAGAAAAAGTTGGCCGGAAACATTTTGCATTTTGTTCCGCTTGCGCAACCGGAAAAGTCGTCCTTCAACGCCAACACCGAAAACCGGTGGGGACACATTGGCGTCAGGAGATTCGTTCCGTCCAACCACACACACACACACACACACGCACGCACACGTGCGAGCGCTTGGGAAACGGTATGGGAAACTTTCACTTGTTGGATTTGCGTAAACAAATCGGTACGGGTTTGTAAATATTTTAATACTTTCCGAACGCAGCAGTAGCAGCACCAGCAGCAGCAGCAGCACCGGCAAGAGCAGTGAGAGTTTGAGATTAAATTCGTTCACTTCACTTTATTTTCTAAACGCTTCTGGGTTATATTTGGAGCCGCGCTTTCTCCGAATTTCGTGACATTCGCATTGCGATGGGTATATTTGGGTGGTAACAGGAACGGAATGGGATAGTGCAAATAAGCGTGTCTGGCTCATCTTTTTTGTGTGTAGAAATGAATTCTTCATAAACACATCGGAGAGTTGGTAGTTCTAATTCATCTCGCACATGGAACAACATATTGGTTGGCATTATTAGTTTTCCACGATAACACCAGCTGGAGCTGCGACATGTTACAGCGTTCCTCCGCACTAGAACTAGAATATGGGATGTTTAAAAAGCAGAATTAAGGGAAAAAGTTGCTTCTAAGCAACGTTTGAACTGTTGGGAAGCATGTAAAATACAGCTCGTTCATAATGAATACGACTGATTGCATACCTCCAGGCGCAAAATTAGCCGTGACACAACCCATCGTTTTGGAAGAGTAACCGAGCAAGCTAGAGCTAGAGACCGTTGACCATTGTATAGAGTACACAGTTTTTGGACTAAAACTTGCGATGCAACACGGACAATTGCAGAGTGATGCAATTGGATTTGATCTTTTGCCAACATCTCTGGACCTGATCCAAATCGCACAACAATTTTTGTACTGATTTCCTTCCTTACCTTAAGCTTCCCTATATTTGTTATCTAACTTTTCGATACATGCGGATGCGTTTTTACTTTTGGAAATAACTCACAATCCAAAGCATGCCAGCAAAACGTTACCCATAACATATCACTGCCGGTGAGAGTCCAACTTATCCAACAAAAAGCTCGAAACAAGCAGGAATTATGTGCCAATGGACATCCATCCCTTCTACGCGCTATGCCTCACTTGTCCTCGCTCTTTCCTCCTTCATCAACCGGTGCCACGGTCGACGGCGAAAGCGGCTCGTAAAATGGCAGGAAATACTGTCGATCTAATAAAACTGAACTGCACCGAGGCGGATCACCGTGAATTGTGACCGATTTGGAAGGCTACTCCGAAAGGGACGAGCCGTGTTTCGAGGCCTGCCGCAACCCCCGTCCCGTACCACAATTCCGTTGTATTCGCAGGGGCGAAGGCGTGTGTTATAAGTCTAATAAAATTTCCAATTTATACAACGCTGGTAATAAAATAAGGATGTGAAGCGTTTTTCGCTTTCGCTTTCGCCCGACCGGCCGTGTCTCGGGGCCTGTGCTGTCGGACATTGCGATGTTGCCCTTTTTTTTCGCCCACCTTCAGAGCACACTAGACCATTCGGGAAAGTTGATGGGTTTATAGAAAAAGCGGTACAGCCCCAAAGCACAGCGCGAGCGATTGCAATCTACCGGGAGTGCGAGATGCAGAATTAAGTTTTTCATTTTTTCACCCCGTGCAGAGCAGACACACGAGTCGATCCCTGCGGCAATATGTTTACACCGACGAACACACGGCGAAATGAAACGCTCTCTCTCTCTCCGGCACGGGGGAAAAACGAGCGCAGGTATTAGGCCCAATCTAGCGTGCGGCGGCACGGAAACACCCAGCACGAGCAGGAAATATAACGAACGATCCATTTCAAGGCAAACCGGAAACCCAGCATGGACCGACAAATCCTGTGCCGCTACGACGAGTTAACGAGGTGAAATTGTGAAGCAAGAACGGAAAATGATGATGAAAAGCAGCCAGGAGCTAGCCGCGCGCCCTGTGCCGAACCTCAAACGGCGCGCCGGAGAGAGATGGAGTACGGAAGAAAGTGTAAACACTTTTCACCACCCAATTTCATCCCTGGCACGGGGGCTGCCGGGTGCCACCACCGGAAGCAGCTCGGTTTGGGGTAAAAATCCAACGAAAGTACGAGCGGAAATTCGTCCATTCCTTCGCGTTTGGGCGAGAAACGGCAACCCGGTTAGCACCGTTCGACGCCTTCGGTGTATTTAATCCACCAAAATGGAAGGAGCCAGATGGGGGCAATAACTATAAATATGAAACGTCACCGGCACACGAACGAATACGGGCGCGCGCGCGCGCTCGCACACAACCACGTCCTTAGACCACGTAAAAGTGTTTATAAAAATCTCTGATATCCGGATTTGCTACTTCCGGTGATAATTTTTCGGTAACAGCGCCACCACCACCACCACCACCACTGGTCGAAACGGTGTTTTCCGTCATTTCCGGCAAGCCGGAAACGCTCCCGAAAGAAGCTGGTGGTTCACTTTCACGGCCGGAAGGAAATCATTAAAAGCTTTTCAACACTTCCGCAACCGGCTGCGGTGGAGCGGGAGAAGGAAGCACACGAAGATACATGATAACGATGTTTGGCACGTGACCCTCACGAAGCCATAAAGTTTCTCCCGCCACGCCAAGGAGTTCCCTCGAACGTGCCAGTGCACTGCAATCGGAATCGTTTTGTTCAAGAATTATAATATTGTAAATCCTCCCTCGGAGCTTTGTCGTCTTCTGCTACTCACCTGCGGTGGATACCGGTCCGGCAGCGTGTGCAGCGCCTCCCGGTAGACGGCCAGGGCCCGCTGCAGCTTTCCCTGATCGGCGTACAGATTGCCGAGCTGCAGCAGCGCGCTGATGCGGGCGCTTTCGTGGGCGCCCCGGTCGCGCAGTCCGGCACCGTCCAGCTTGGTGCCCTCCCGGAGGACGCTGGCCGCTTCCTGGCACCGGCCGAGCGCTATCAGTGAGGTCCCGAGGTTCAGATAGGCAACTGTGGACGGAGAAGAACGAGAACGGAAACGGGCGTGCATTAGTGAGGTTATGTTTAATGTCGAAAGTTGGAGTGGCACTCCCCACGGAGTGGGACACCCAAATTAGAGTTCCCGTCACGACTTGCAGAAAGTTTTCACATCACGAAACCATCCAGCCAACCGATCCCATTCGTCGCTTTAAAAGTCGGAAATGTTTCCTAGAGGAAAGTCGATGAATACTAGATGACTTGAAGACCGCGTGGAAAAAAACCGCATTTTTGTTTAACAGCACGCTGGCACCACTTCTTCACCCTTCGCGGTCGCACGGCCTTGAGTGCATCTAAAATCACAGCACCAAGAGCACCCGGTAATAATCCCGGAGATAATTGGACGGCACACTCCTGGCGCCGTAATGAATGGAAAACGGTCTGCCTCTTGAGGGCGTCTGCGGCTGGAAAAGTTGAAGCTGATGTGAAATCTTCGGCAGATGTGACGACACTGTGGCTTTGGTTTTTATGCTGCATTTCTGGAGCATGTTTACGTACACACCGGCCTCGGTGGTTCCGTCCCAAGCTGGTAGCCAATGTGAACGAGCCTTCCGAAAGCACCACCTAGCAAGCCTTTTAACCGTGATTTTACGACGAGTGAAATCGTAAAAAAGCGAGAGCCACGTTGGCCTTCGTGTCTCATTGACAGGCGCAAATCTTCCGTTGGCCCGTTCCGGTACTGTGCCTGTGGAAATCGGGCCGGGATGTGTCACATCCATTAGGGATGCGAGCAAGACTCGCTGCCGCAGAGATAACTCGTGCTCTCGAGGTCCTTTCGCTTGCTGCCTGCGCTCTGGCCTGCTCGCAGCACGGAGAAGAAGAGCACTTTCGTGCAGCCTTTCCACCACCTTGCAGAAACTAACCCGGGCGGCGTTTTGATGGCCGCACACCGTAAGGAAGGCGGCTATAGTGTTGCAAGTGGTGTAATCATAATTACTATGAAATATTAAATGAGGAATGCGGAGCAGGAGACCCGGCTCCTTTCATCTCTGAAGCATCGCGACCGAACACACGCACACGGAGGGCCATTCTGAGATTACAGGCGGCGATGGTCGTGTGTTCGACCCGGCTGACGAGCCGCAGCAAAGCGATCTCGGCGCGAAATGAGCAAAAAATGAAAGTGAGCAAAGTAAGTAAAATCGTTGAAATCAAGCCCGCCAACACACGGCCGCTGACTTCATGATAAAAGAGCGCACAAAGTGTCAAGTATCTTATGAATATTAGAGCGCGAGGGTGGGTGTTTTTTTTCTCTCTCCTACATCACTTGCCGGTAAATGATAGGCTGACGGTGGTAGTGTGTCGTGGCTTGTGCTGGAGGCTTTTGTGTGTGATTGCTTTTAGGGTTTGTGCTGAATGTCATTTTTCATGTTTTTTGTTGTCACAAAAAAGTGATTGTGGGTAGAGCCTCGATTCAGCGTAGATTAAACGCAGACGTGTGGGACATGCATGGAAAAGATCGGGAAAAGGTGTGGGAAAAAGAAATGGTACCATGATTTGGCATTTTTATCTCACTAATGGGGACGTAGCGTCGCAGAAAGGCGGTTGATAGGAGGTAAACAAAGTGATTACTATTACATTTGTGTTGCAGATTGCAATCTTTCAGGCTGCTTTGATGTTTATATGTGTTTCTATCCCACAACAAATTGATATTTCATTCGGTTTTATGGGAAAAAGGCGTAATTATTAATGATGTTAAACCTACTAGACGAACGGATAGGAAATAATGCACTGATAAAGTGTTCACAATACTAGTTGCATACTTTCAGGCTGATTAAGCAAATTTGCGCCCAATAGTATGCAATGTATGCACTACATCAACGCATTATTTATGCTTTACAGATCCCGTTTTGCATGCCCAATAAATAAATTCTACCGAATGCAACAAAAGAAAAACTGCATTTACGGTACGGTGAAACCATGACGAATGAGAAAAAACACATCCCCATCACAAGAATGTATTATATACAACCGATTCCCCGATAGAGCCAAATACCGGCAACCGGGGCCCTTACTATGCTCACACAGCCGCACAATGATTGCTAAATGATCTGTGCAAAATGAACAAATGGAATCGAGTTACGAGCTATATGACCCACCGTCCTTCCTTCCTGTCCACTTTCCACGGCACAGGTGAGCGGTGGATTTGTTCTACTAGCTTTTCCAGCCAATTGCACCCCGGTCTCCGGTTCGTTGTACTATGGTCCAAAAAGAAGAAGAAAAACTCCAGCAAATATCCGGCGATACGAGCCCGGTTAGCTTCATACGGGTGAAAACCGGTTGAAAAGCGACGAGACACCGAGCCAATGTCCTGTGCGTGTGTCTGTGTACATTACTTTTCCTTCATTTCCTTCACAAGACGACGATGACGAAGTCGCACACAGCGCTTTCAATTTCTTCTCAGTCTGCCCGGTGATGTCCACCCGGTTCGCACGGAAGGCACATTCTCCTGCAGGCACGCTCGCAGCACTGTGAAGAAATTCTGAACCCGAGTTTCCTCCAGCGGCAGGCGAGTGCGTGGTGCCACCTGTACGTATAAGGCGGATCCGCAGTCTCATGTTCCCTCGGTCGGTTTGACGCAGCGGAGGCTTATCAGTAAATCTGATCACGTCTCACGGGTCACGAAGCGCCGACGGGGTGGGACACATTCCTTCCCTGCACTGAAGTTCCTTAACGATGCTTCTTGCAGACTTTGCGGGTCTCTCTCGCTCTCGGTCTCTCTCTCTTTCTCTCGTTCTTCAGCTGCTTCTTTCGCTCCGAACGGAAAGATGTATGGCTTCCAT
This sequence comes from Anopheles dirus, assembly GCA_000349145.1. Classification (NCBI taxonomy): domain Eukaryota; kingdom Metazoa; phylum Arthropoda; class Insecta; order Diptera; family Culicidae; genus Anopheles; species Anopheles dirus. The sequence goes on from KB673423.1 coordinate 4,794,448, forward strand.
GTGCCGGTGGTTGACGCAGTTTTCTTACAACATTGCAGGCGCCTTCCGCAGGCTGTTGGGAGGCTGTTGTTGGATTCTTTGCGCCTCCCTCGTTCGTTCGTCTCCCACCTATTTCAATGGATGAGAAATGTAAAGAAAAACTTGACTCCCTGACCATGTCTCGCTGGCTTGATCACTTGTTCATATTTGTTTTCTTCTTCACGTGCCGGGCTTTCCACCGAGTCTGGGACACACCGAGTGGGGCCACTGCGCACGGCCATCATTCAAGCCGAGGAGCCGTGGCGCACATCAGCAGTCGTCGTGCCGTCATAAATATTAAAGTCTCTCTGGCCCGGCTTCTTTTGTTTGGCTGCTGCGTCGCATCGCATCGGACATTCGGATTCGTTTAAAAAAGAAACGGATCATGCACGGGCTCGTTTACGCGACGTTTGCTCAATGCATTCCCGCCCAGCAGTCCCGCTCGCGCGAACGCTGACATCAGTCCACACAACCGGAGCCTGACTTCGAGGGCAGCCCGAAAGCCATACGGACGGGAGTCCGGCACATTTGCGCCCGGAGGAACCGGAGTCTGTGCAGCGGAATGATTAAATTCCCAAAGGGTGAACACGCTAAACCGTGCCGTCATTGCCGTGCCTCGCAGACCTTTTCGTGACGAGGGGCATTCCGGGGGTGGATAGGGTTCCGGGCAAGGGGGGGGGGAGGGGGAGGGCGTAAAAAGCATCCATCCACCCGCAAACTGACACCGGCACCGGAGAAGTGGACACTGTCACACTCGGCGTTCGAGTTTTGCTTCGTATCATCATTCGCCAGGCAAAACGTCCTGTCGTGCAGAAAGGAAAAACTTCGAAACAACCCACATTGCAGGCACACATACGAGGACCAACCGGCGTGCACGTCCGTCTGCCGCACCAACAGCGAGCGGTGGCCGAGTACGGCAGCGCCGCATCGGAAAAGCAAAGTTGAATTATCATCTATTTCACAAAATTGGAAGTAATGGTGCGGAAAAATCATTTATATTTTCCCTGCCGTGCCGTGCAGTCCATACGCTCTTCGGGCTGTTTGTGTGTGTGTGTGTGTGTGTGTGTGTGTGTGTGTGTGTGTGTGTGTGTGTGTCATGTGTTTTCTTTGTTTGTGAACATTCTGTTCGCTGCTGCTCCCAGTGGTCGGGCGAGTTCACTTAGAAAATCATATCACACATCTGGTGGTTTGTTGACTTGTGAAAACGGCACAACTTCTTGGGATCAATCAGAAGGAATGAAACGTACGAGAGAAATTAAATTTTGTGGATCAGCTGGGATTGGAGTTATTGCTGGCCAATCATTGGCGACGGCCAATCTGGCAAAAATCGCTGCTCTTGATGGACGGGCACCTCAATTTGTGGAGCCCGTTCAGTTGAAGCGCCTGGAATCAAGCGATTGGCACTATAAACGTGCCGTTTTCTCGTCGCCGATAGAGAAATTGCACAATTAGCTACGTATACAGCACGTTCAGTGGCGCATTCAGTGCAGTGCCCGAAAAATTGGTGCGAGTTGTGGCAAGTCTTCTCCGGGCACGAAAGTTTTGCTCCAGCGCGCCACCCGAAAATTTATTAGATGGGATTTTTCTACACTCGACCCGTGGCAATGAGTGGGGAGGTGGGATTTGCTCGACCGAAAAGTTGTGCTGTGTGCATTGTTTCCACCACATCATATACGTTCTGCTCGTGTGAGAGGCTCTTTTGTATTAAAATACAAGCGAATAGTTAGCACATTCCCTTACGCGCCGCCCATGGCACTGGTGTGCGCACCGAAAGGAGAAGAATAATTCATACCGTACACTAAATTAAGCAGCTTTCAGGTCCCGCAAGTTGTTTGCGCCGAAGCTGGAGAAAGTTTTACTAACCTCCCCCCGTCATTTCGTCCTGGTTGGAGAAGAAGGAGGGAGCACGGATCGAATCGATCCTACACTTCATGTATGGGAATCCTCTTAATGGGAGCTTATCATGTAAAACAGAAAGTAGTTGCTTTTATTTTCCTTGCCACGGCGTGCGGTGCTGCTTAGGGTTGGAGGGAAACTCTTTCCGAGTGCGCACCACGTACACTACAGTGAATTGCATTCGTTTAACAGTGCTTGCAGAATTTCGCATACGTAGGAGTTGAATCTAGCCTGCCTGAATGATTCTCATTATGAGGTCAATTTAACTCATCCACTCTCTGGATTGTTTAGTACGAATTTTTAAGTGCCTAGGAATGACTAATTGTATAATATTTACCAAACTGGCAAATGAAATGTCTTAGCACTGTCATAGAAACAAGTTCGACCCATTGCATACCTTTAGGCGTAAACTAGCTCCGTTCGCATAATTTTATGTCATTTCGATGTAAACTAACTTTCTATGTCGCCTGAAAATCTTTGTTTACGAATATCACAAAATCATGCTAGTGACCAAACGACTTCGAAGCACTGTAGCAGGAAGCGTGAGTAAAGTGCACCCAGAGCTCAGCAGGGTGAGTGCAAGTGAATAATTTATGAATGAACAATATTATTACACTTCGCGAACGACAGCTGGCTGCCCGGGCAAATGGTGGAGAACGCGTGGAACCACCGCGCGCAAACACTTACGACACATGGCGAAACCACACGGTCGGGTGTAAATGGAGCTTTTGCGTGATTTTTCCACTGCGTCATCGCTCGGCCTGCCCGCGCTCGGTGCGCACTTGGCGAGCGTCTTCCGGGGGGAGGAGAATCGGCCACATCGAATCGATCAAACGATAAAACACACTTGCCATAGTGGTGCTGCTGGTGCTGGTCGTTAGCACGTTGCACATCCAGCGTGGACGATCGCTTCGAGCCACATCATCTCGGTGGCTCGTCGTACCGGCTGGCCGTTTGACATCGCGCCGCGGCCATGCTGCAGCTGTCATGTAGCCGTGGCTCGGACGCGTCCGCATCCCGGGGCCCAATCGTCACCGTAATGGAAATTGATTTTACCGAGTTTCCTCGTTTTCTCGCCGGGGATGTCTTGCCGGACAGACCAGCTGGATGCGCGCCTTACGTGGTGCGTTGGTTTGAGATTGCTTTCAATTAAAGAGCTAATTGGACTTTGATTTAAGATTCGGAGGTTCGACATTCTCGCAACGTGACACTTCCTTTTCACCATCGAATCGAGGAAGACCATCAATTACGTTTTTCAATCAACACGCCAACCCACCACGGCCGCTCGCAAGGGTTTAATCAGCCGTTAAATGGTGCCGTCGCACGTTGATCTAAATTATACAAAACGACAAACGAATAAATAATTGAATAACGTGCCGCGTGCGTGGCTGCTTTCGTTTGACTTGTCCTGGGCTGCCGAGTTCATCAAAGTAAACAATGCTTTGTTCCGCCCGAAAGTATGCAATTTGTTGCTGATCTGCTCGCTCCCGGTTGGGCGAAATGGACTCCGCTCCGCGCTAAAACTGTCAAATTATATCCAATTATTGCCAAATGCAAACTCGCGCGCGACTGCGTGATAATAAATCAGAAACAGCTCTAGCCCCTCTACTGCCTGTTGCCGAGAGTGGCCCGGGCGCAGCGAGGGACGGGAATCATTTTGTGCCATTTTAGGATGCAGCTGGAGCTAATTTCCACTCCACAGTGGCGGGGGCGAAGCGCGGTGGATCCGGTGGCCTGCACAAACAAACACCCTGTGCGAATTTTATGTCCATTCAGGCGTGAACCGATGGGACCGGTGCGTGTTCCGGCATGTGCCTTGGAGTGGTTGTGGAAGTGTAGGTTTAATAAAATATAAACTAATTTATAGCCGTCCCTCGGATGGGGAGTCGGCCGGGTTCGGGTGGACATGATGTCGGTGTCCTTTTCGTACTTCCCGGGCAAACCACGCAATCAGCGCGGCGTACACGTGCGTGTACACTCAAATCAACAAAGTGCCGAGGTAAGGCGAACACACACACACACACCAACACACTGTAACGCGTTTACACAGCCCGTCCGTCGTTGCTGAACTGTTTGATTAGGCTCTCATTTAGCTTTAGCGTGCGGCGGCCACAAGGTCCATCCTTCCTTTCGGCGTGGCACGGAACGGGTGACAGAAAGCAAACATTATCACTTGGGTTCGGGATTTGAATTGATTGCATTCCGTTGCGTTTGGCGGTCGGTCGGTTGATGGAAGGCCAGTTGATGAATGACGCCTGTAAGGAGGGTCTCGAAGGATGTCCCGCCACCGACGAGAAGGTGGGAATGAAATGTCGGTTTGATTGATATGCTTAGCGCGTCCCGTCATGGTGGGCTCGCGAAGATGTTTGCCATCGTTCGCATAAATTATCGACTTCGGTCTTAAAGGAAGTCGGATGGCGATTGGGCAAACGTACGTACGGAGGTGGTTTAATAAGTTTAGACAAATTAGTAGTATTGCTAGAAGATGGATGTGCTTCTTATCCACAAAAACATGTTTTTACATTAAACATGGTTGTATTGATTGCATTGCGATTTCATTTTTCCAAAAAATATGTAAACTAGAACGTTATGAAAAAAAACTTAACCTAGCGTTTGCGTCTTGGATACGCCTAAAAGTATGCAATGTGTTACACAGCAAGTTTCAAATGTCGTTTGGGTTTTTCTCCTTTGTTTTCTAGCCCCAACCCACAATTAAATGACGTTCGCCTTTAATTTCTTACGAGCACTGATTTCTTCGCTCGCTTTCGCTAGAATCCAGGCGATTTCTTATTCAACTGTAAGAGGTCCCACGACCAACTCAATCTTCCGAGACCACCCCAAAGAGAGAAACATCAGTCACTCTTCCTCGCACTCGCCCATACATAATTTACTTCCACCGAATTCTCACACCGAAACGATTAATCACTCTGAGGCCTCCTGGAGGGTTTCGCCGCAGTTTCGCCCGACAACTTTGGCACAATTCACAAAGTTGGGAAATGGAAATGATGGAAGTGAGAAAGAAAGGGCACGGTGAAGGAAGCACACACACACACACACGCCCAACAACAAAAAAACCCACCCCAACTCGATCCCTTTGCTTCGCCCACTCGAAAAAGTTTACCTCTTTGGCCGAAGAGGCTTCCCTTTCGAGGCTGTTCCGCAGGCCAGGCAAGGGAAAAACCGGAACCGGTCCCAGGGTGGTATAATTTCAATTCAATTTCCGCTTTCTCACCGAGCGTCGCACTTCCACCGGGGCGCCCTGGGTATCGGAACAGGGCCCTGCAGGGGTGAGACGTCGGAGACGCCAGCAAAACCCCAACTGTCAACCGTTTTACATTAATGAAATCATCAATTTCACGCATACCTTTTCGGCGTGCCTTTCGTCACCGCCCCGGCGGGCCGGTCCGTATTTTTCCCATCCCTGCGGTCAGTCAGGACGAGACCGTGCGTCGTCGGGTCCGTAGAGATGAATCTGTTTCTGGGTCACTTTTTCTTTCTTCCGTCGACCTTCGCCTTTTGCCGGTGCGCTTTGGAAACCTTCGCCGACCGTGAACGCAACGGAGAACATTTCAATTGGTCAGCCCGTTTCGTTTGACGCCGGCCAGGCAAATGTTACTCCCGGGAGCCCAGCCTCAACCGGTTCCTTCGTGCAACGAGCCCGAAAACAGCTCGCAGTAGGTGTGAGCCGTTGCTACGCTGCTACCGTGGGAGTTCGGATCGGTTGCTTAAGCGACTGCTAACGACTGGCCACACTGGGTAGGACGTAATTTTCCGTCTCACGTCGCCTCGAAACGCGGTCAAGGTACCTTCGGTTCGGAATCTGATAGGTTGACCGGAGGTAAAGTCCAGGATCCAGCCACATGACGCAAACGGTATGGTTTTTATCGTCCTCGGCAGTTCGTTCCGTGAGCAGCGGTAGATGCTGCAGTTCACAACCTCAGTTCTTTGTTCCGGATTGCATGGTTCGGGACAATGCGCATCCCATGCATTCGAAAACCTCCGGAGAGTAACGTGAAAAATAGCGCTGACTTTACCTTCCCTCGCTCGGCGTGAATAAGTAATCACGGTCCAGAAAGAAAAATGGTGTCATGATAAAATATTTAGCAGTGCTCCATGGATGCATGGAAGACATTTTGACGTTTAGAAGCCTGAAAATTGCTACGCGACACGTGACGTCTGTCAGATCGCATGCTTAACCTCACTTTTTTCGCACTGTAAGTGTAATTTGCAGCTTTCAAATAAAGAAAATGAATACGTCCAGCTTTTGTTCTACACCGTGAGAACATTTTATCATTAATCTGATAATTTGCGCTGTAAAACATGCCATCTGCATGATGAACAGCTCAAATAACAGCTGTATAATTGCATTTTCGGGGCAAAAATGATGAAGGTGTTGAAATTTGAGCCTTTAGTTTCACCCGAAAGCTTGTTTTTTTTCCCCGAAACACACTTTCCGGAAAATCGTTTAACACAATTCGTTCGTTCGCCTGCCGGGAACCGATTCCACGAAAACAAGCACATCCCCGTCGAGAACGAGTGTTTCAATTAAAATAATTTTAAATAATCGCACGATGCGCTAAACGATTTGATCCTTGCGGGGCGAGATAACACCCGCCTCTCCGCGCGATAATTCTAAAACGGTGCTGATTGATTTGGGCCTTTAGCAGGGCGCGCGCGGGCGCGCGCGCGCAATCAAATGAGGTGTTTAAAATTAACGATTCCAACTCGCGCGGGCTGTGCGCTTCTCCGGTCCGGTCCGCGATCGTCCCTTCGAGCGGGGTCGAAATAAATTGTGATTAATGGAAGGTGAAATTTGCAAATTACGGTCCCACACCACCGAGCCCATGCCCATGCGAATGGTAATAGTGTGAGAGCCCCTTTCTCCGCCGGTACCACCATCCATCGCCACCACCACGACCAGCAGCAGCAGCTCGGTGATAATTAAAGCCATCGGGTTGGAAAATTGAAAAGCATGTTTTTCACCATTTCGCGTAACGCTCGACCGGCGTCGGGCGAAAGCAGCCCAGCCTCACGGTACGGTTTTATTGGTTCGATTTTAATGTCCGTCCGAACCGATTGCCGCAGGCGATAAATTCAATCCGAGCGTCGGGGATATGGGGGGGGGGGGGGGTTACGGCAAGTGTCCACTCTACCGATGGCTGTGTGTATCGATAGAGCCACGGGATATCGGCCTCAGGTGCTTGTACGCGAGCTCCACACGAGCGCGCGCTCGCGCGTTCTGGGATAGATTATGCAAACATTTAGCCCCGGTGTCGCCACCGAGGCAGCAGCTAGAACCACAAGCGCTATTATCGCCACCGAGGCAGCAGCTAGAACCACAAGCGCTATATTGTAAATTGCTGACCGTGCCGATCGATCGGCTGCGTAACGACTAGAAACAACATACAAAAAATGCGATCGCGATCGATCGGTAAACAAAGAAAAAACTACAAATAAAACTGCTGACAGCAATCACAC
>KB673423.1:4805918-4945617 GCA_000349145.1 Anopheles dirus
GGCATTCACCTACGAAACGAGTCGGAGAATTATTGCTCTTTAGTCGGCGTGACCTGCGCCTGTCTAAAGAATCGCGCCGCGAGGTCAGCTTCGCGCACGCGACACCCGACTAACCACGAAAACCTCCCCATGTGTGTATGTGTGCGGCATTTGCAACCGAGAAGGGGCCTCCAGCCCGAGGCCATGAAGCTCATTAAAAACAGCTCGCACACTCTCTTCCAGTCCCCAAAAACCGCCCCGGAGAAGGGTAATCATGGTCGAAGCAAAACCTCAACAAACGCGCCCCAGCTAGCATCGCTAAGTGCAGTTTCTGGTGCAGCGGTTTTTTTTCTCACTCTCTCCTACCCCACTCGCTTCCATTATACGAAAGTGTTATGGTATAAGTTTTTATAGGGGAAGCTTTTCATCCTTTGATGCTGGACGTGGTTTTTGACCTTCGTGGCTAGTGGTGCGTTTTTTGTTTCTTCTTCTTCGGGCACTTCCACCCGGTTCATTATCTGCCATCATATGCTGTTTACTTCAGCCGTGCCCCGCACACAATACGGGCAACTTTTAATGCAACCCACACCACCGAAGCAAAGGTGTGCTGGCTGGCTTCCACTATCTCACACGAACAGAAGGAACACAAAAAAACACACACGAGTGTGGTGAAATTTCCGGTCAATTCTAACGCAGCACCGCCGTTCGCGGGTGAAATAATTTTCGATCTAATTAAATTAATTATGCATGTGCGCGAGGAATGAGACACCTCCGTCGCCGGCCGGAAGCGGTACCAGCTCGCCCTTTTTCCGGTCGGACTGCACACGAGCCAATCATCTTCTCATCGCGCACCGAACGGCAGGCGCTTTTTTGGCAGCCGGGCGCTTCCGTGAGCTCGGTGCGTGATTAGCACACCAGTGGGCCGGCTGCTGTCGCGAGTGTGCCAATTTTCTCCTGCCAGCGAGCGAGCCGGCCCGTGCCTTGGGCAGCGTTTGGCGAGGATGATTGGATCGGAGTGGAAAATTGGTGGTTTCCTGTTCAGCTGGAATGCGTTCCGAGCGGGCGAGCGCTGTTGATGAGGACACTTTTGGGGTGTGTTTTGTGATGATGAATGGTTTCCCGATGGAGTTTCGAGGGGACTTCGCTGCGATCTTGAAGGATAGAAACAGGATAATTGTTCCGGCAGCTCAAAATTAACGTCTGACTCAGTCGATGGTTGAACTTATACTCCTGGAATTTGTTCTATCTCTAGCTTATGGTGGTAGCAGTTAGCAATTCGAACAATTGCATTGCCTAACTTTAGGCGCAAACAATAATATACAAGAAACCTAGACAACGAGCCGCTTTAAAGCTGACAAATTCAATGTTAATTATGGCTCTTCTTATTAGCAATTGGGGATCAAGCCATTACACACTTTCTTGGATAACGATTCCGGTTTTGCTAAAAGGAATTCATCCCATCCTTTTTTTTATTTCATCCTACTCTCACACCATTTACAAGGTAAATAAAACATCACGGTTTTAAAGCTTCTGCCTAAGGATGTGAACACACGTCGCTAAAAAAACGACCTCAATTCAGCATACGCTCCTCAGCAAACACAACATCATCAATATGGAACCGTCGGGTCCTCAGTTCCCCACGGGTGTAGTTCCCGCTCCAACTGCTGCCGTAAGTAATCGAAGCACTTCACTTGTTCGACATCGAAATCCCATCAGAAATCCCAGCGGACTCACGCAGCACACACACACACGCTCAGCGGGTGGGTTGGAGTGGTGCCACATGCGTTACTAATGTTCCATTCCCTATGTCTCACCATTCCCAGATGTTTCCAGGCTAGCAGGAATCGGCGTCGTTCGACAGGTTGTTGGAGCCGAAACCACCGTGTCTCCGTGCACGCTTTGACGTGCCGCGTGTGACAAGTGTAAAACATGTCCTGTCCCTAAAGAACACAACAACGGACGCAACAACAGCAACAAAAAAAAAGTCGGACGAGGGTTAGCCCGGACTGCTGCACTGCGATGGATGGATTACGTCGGTTTGGTTTGCAAAAGTGCCAGCAGGCGAACGCAGCGAACCGTGTCTCGGGTCCCGGGCAAGAAGTCTCTGCGGCACCTATCTCACCTTTTTCCCGGAGCGTCATTAGCTGTCGATCGATTTGGGTGTTTTTTTTTTCGTCGCTCTGGCGATGTCACCTTCCCGTAACACGGGTGGAATTCCGTCATCCTTTTTTTTTCGGTCGGTGGCCCATTGCTTTGTTCCACCCCGATTCTTAAAGGGCTTTACAAGGCGAACGCCGCCGGTCGGCTTAGTGTCACGTCGCTATTTTGCGCGTGGAAGCTTTTCGTACCTCATCGTCGGGTTGGCCGCCGCTGGAAAGGCACCTCGCACCATCGGCGACACCGATACGCATCGATTTACTGACCAACATCTCCATTTACTTTCAACGCTGACCCAACGACGTCCTCACGCAGAGAGGAACGGTGATCACAAATTTCCTTCACTTTATGAAACTTCGGACCGGGCGCTGGGACCGGGCCCGGAGGAGTGATGTCCGGGAAGATGTGTTTCGACCTCCGGAAGGCACATACACTTATCCTATAAGTCACACTAATTGACGTGGGTTTTCTCGCTCTCCGGGATCCGGTTAGCTTGCCGTGTGTCGTGTGGCACGACACACACACATACACACACACACACACGCGCATAAAGATCGGAATGAAGACACTTTTCGACCGGGCTTCTTTCCGGTTTCCGCCCGCAACGATGATGGAGCCATCGCTGGTGTGTGTAGCACACCGTAAAGGACACGCCAGATGGTGCCATCGTTTGTGCCGGGGACGGTCTTATCAACAAACCGCTCCATGGTGTGCGTGCATGCTTGGGTGTGTGTGTGTGTGTGTGTGTGTGTGTGTGTGTGTGTGTGTGTGTGTGTGTGTGTGTGTGTGTGTGTGTGTGTGGGGATGAAATTGGATTTTCTCCCAAAATAAGAAACCACTCAGCGCAGCGTCCGACGCGCGGGTTGCGACGGGCGGAACGGAATGCCAATAGGATTTGAAAGGATCGAAGTACGGGGAGGACACGGAATTCTTTAAGACTTCCACTAACTGACAGATGACGCAAGTGTCAGAATATACCGCTGCCTTCCGTCGTCGGTTCGCTCGAGTGCCTTCGACTGCGTCGAGTCCCTTTCATGCCCCGGCGAAGAAGTAAATCTGGCGCACCTTTTGGTAGGTGGAGCTGGCGGTGGCCCGACGCGTCGAAAGATAAGGCGAATGTGTGTGGGGGCCGTTCCGGAGTGGGGGGAAAATTATGTGCCCACATATTGTACGGCCCCAGTCGCCCCGGTGCCAAATACTTACGTGCCAGCGATGGTCGAAAGCGTATCGCTTTTCGAAAGCTCTCCACAGCCTCGTTGTAATCTTGCTGGTTTTGGAGCAAGATTCCTCTGCGAAGGGAAGAGAAAGAAAACGGGAGAAGATGTTGTGGTTAGCGTGTGAGTTTTTTTTCCCTCGTGAGAAAGACTTATAGTAGTTACAGATTGGATGTGGTGGGATTTATACAGGTGTAAAAGTAAACCATAAAACAGTAAATGAGTGTAGAAACGTAACTCTTCTCTTCCAAAACACATTCGCCTACTAATTGAATTCGCGAGAAGCACAGTTCTCTTTTAATTTCGGTTAAAAGAAATCTATTTACACCCGGTTCCCTGTTTGCACTCCTTCAAATCGTGGCAAATTTGTTGCCGTGACTGTAAATAAGCTTATTTTATTGGTGGAACACAACAACCCCGGCAAACAAAGACGTTCCGTCTGGCGATAAAAACGCACACAAACACACAGCCACAGCTAATTCCACCCTTATCATTTTAATCGAGCTCGAAAAACTCGAAAAAACGCGAACGAAAATTAGCTATTTGTTAAAGCATTTTATTCCCCGCCGCCTGAGATTGCACGTGATAGTGCTGCTTCCTACGCGCTTTTTGCCAGCAGAGAATGCACCGTAGACCGTACCGGCGGCTGGTCCAGCTGGTCGTGACGGTGATCATCTTCTGCCGGTGCTGCGTCCGCCTGAATTACCATTTAAAACGGCGACGATGGCGCAGGCGAGCAAAATCTTGCGGGAATTATCTCGCGGCGCGGGTGCGTTGTGTTTTCCCTCTTCCTGTTCACCTCTGGTGGGTAAGTGAAATCCGGTTTTCGGTGGGTATGTTCTTTCCCAGCGCAGCAAGAATCTTGACGACACTCGTAATGATAGCAACCGACTTCGGGCGAGGCGAGACTCCCGGTGGAAGTCGTACCGTTCTTCTTACAGCGTCTGCAGAATGCAGCACGAGAACGAGAGCGTGTGAGCGTGTTGATAGCGTCTAATTTTCCCGTAAACTGTACTATTTTTCAACCGGCTGCGAATGCTGGTGAATAGTTAATGTTCTCGGACAAGGAGGGATGTGGTGGGTTTTCGCCTGTTTCCTGCAGACGAGTTCCACAAATTAACAAAACAAACTGATAATGGTGATGGACGTAAATGGTTTCCGACAATGATATGCTTTTTTCGTGCAACGTTGAACGATTTAAACAGACAAATAGGGTTACGTTGTGAGTTTTTTCACTTTTCCTTTTTGGTAATATTCGTCAATATGGCTTAATGAAGTATGCATTCAACACGACAAACGCTTTAATTGAAAATTGTTGATGTAGTGCATATTGCATAGTTTTAGGCGCAAATCGATCCACTTTTGCCGTATCATTCCAAATGTACTCAATTATAGTATTTAAAGCGTCTGAGTTGTTGAGGACTTTTGCACCTTTTTGAAGAGGGAAACATTTAAAAAGACATGGTAAATAAAAAAAACAAAACTAGTTGCCCTTTTCAAACAAACAAATAAATAAGAGGAAAACAGAAACTGTGTTGGCAAACTGTAAATAAAATTGTTTTCTACTCAGTAAAACATAGAAAAGCAACGTCCACAGCAACATATTCCAGGAACGAGAAAGAAAAGTTAGTTGGCTCAGAAAAAATAATCACAGAAAAGAAAAACTACCCGGCTATAAAACAAAACAAAGCACATCTGCAAACATTCTATGCAAAGAGTGCACCACCGTTGCGCATTCCACACCATCGGAATCCATTTGCTGGAATGGACTTTTGTGAATGTGTATGTGCTGTGTGTGTGTGTGTGCGGGGTGTGAGAGGCGAACAAAAAAGAAAAGGAAAAGTTTATTTTAATCAAGGCTCTGCCACAACGCATCCAGGGCGCACCGGGCGAAACCTTCTGCTCCGAAGGAAGTGGTGGAAAAGTGGTTTTGAAAATATAAATAACTTCACCCTCGGACCACCGGTTCTTGGTTAACGGGAGAGGCTAGAAGGGAGCGAAAGAAGCAAAGGGGGAAAAAGAGAAGAGGAAGCAAAAACTGGACGCTTCAAGGAACACGATTGTACGATAAGAATTAACAGGTTGAGCAAGTGCTGATTCGTGTTTTGCTTCGCTTGAGGTTTTTGCTGCTGTTGTTTTGCAACACCACCTCGCCATGACCTCATGCTTGGGAAGCAGTGTTTTACAAAGAAAAAAAGGTTTCGAGATGCGGTATCGCGAGTGCGTCTAGCCTCCGAACCTACTACGCCCACCAGGATAGATGCAATTAAAAGTTCAAATGCACTCTGGCTTGTGCACCCACCGACGCGGGGCCCGTTTTCGAGGCGTTGAAAGCTTAAGTCGATGCATCGGTTCGCTGATTGCAGATTGCAGCCGGGAACGATGTAATCTGCGATAATATTTCCACACCGATGATAATTTAGTGGCTAGCCACACACTCCGCAAGCCTGCCTGTGGAACGCTTTAAACATTGCAGCCTTTTCAAATCTTTCGTGCTTACAATAAATAACTTTTTCTGTATTGCAAACGATGCGCAATACTGTTGAATCTTTTTGACCTCTTATCATGATTTTAAATTGGTGAATAATATACGCCGTCATCCAGAGAATCCCACACAGACCACAAAATGAGCTGAACCTGCGAGGTGAAAGTTGTTGACTCGAGAAGTCTGTTAAAAATTAGTAAAAAAGCGACTCTCTTAAGCACTCTCTCGATCACCAGGCCGAGAGGCATCATTATTTGTGTTTATTATTCAACGGCAGCTCTCTCGAGTACGTGCACTCAAGCACAGCGTTATTGAAAATTTACATCATCAATAAAACCCGTCGCTATCATCGTTCGTCCGGCGATTTATTAGAGAGAATGAGAGAGAGAGAGATCGCGCGAGAGAGATAAAGAATGATCCAAGCCGTGACTAGACTCAAGTGGGTGGGCTGTTGCGAAACCGAGTCCTAATCCACTCGAAAGGGGTATCAATTTACTCGCTCGGTCGCTGATGAAAACGGCTTCACGCGCCTCCATCAATCCCACACCGAGCTGCTGTTTACCCTTGAACACCTCGATGCCTGGATGTCAAGGACCTTTCTGCCTCGTTGATGCATCCAGTCCCGGTGAAGAGCACTGCGTCATTAATTTCGAAATTACACCCAAACACGGTGTGAGACGATGAATGGCGCTATTTTTTGTTTGCTTGTCCGCCACTGCTCTTAAGTATCCTTTTGCATCCTGGCGGCTTTTTGTCGCTCACGCTGCCGCGTAAGTGCCATCAGCGTTGTTGCTGCTCGCCCGGGAGCTCGCCCCGAGCATCGTCACTTTTCGCAGCGCAATTCACCGCCCGGTGAAGTGGTTCGAATTCCAGCGAATGGCTTAAGTTCCGGTTCGAGTGTCCTATATCTCGATCGATCAACGAGCGTTTGCAGGACATTCTTCACGAGAGCGAGGTTGGATGTCATTTGCATGTGTGTGTGTGCGAGTGGCTTGAATGCTTGAACTCAAGGAGGTGTCACCAGGCAAACCAGGAACACATGTACACCACGAGACAGCACATCGTTCATTTTCACACGCCCATATCGGTGTGATCGGCTTTGGAAGGTGGCACCAAACACGCGCGCATACCAACGGCACAATGCGGAGGTTTGAAATTCGATGAATATGCATTATTAATCAAACAAAACCCATTGACAACGCGCGAGTAAGCAGTATCGGAGGGTACGAGCGACCGATAAAACGACTGCAGATGACATCTCGTTGAGATATGTCAGGACGCGGGTCCTTCAACCCGTTTTGTGGACACTAATGTACGGGTGGGATAGGCTATTGGTATGATGAAGCAATTTCCTCTTGTTCATTTGATTGAGAAGTGGGAAAAGGGCTCAGTTTCAATTGAATACATTACAAACATAATCTTTTTTATAAAACATGTGAAAATAGCAGTCATTAGCAGTCAATAGCAAGTGTGTAGAACAGCCCTAAAGTATGCAATCCGCAATGCACCCGAGTCGTTCAATAATGATAGTAGGAATCCAAGGAGGCCACACAGTGAAGTGAAGATTGAATGCTTTTAGACAGATACAAAAAATCCCCTAAATAAACCTGCTAGGAATATTTTAAATTTCTCCTCTTAAAGTTCTTCAGTCCGTCGCTTTAATACGCTTTAAAGGTAAACCATATGAAACATAATGAAACCTCAAGACCGGAAGTCAACATGCCCTCATGTTCGGTGCCTTCGGGAGTGATATTTTGCCGCAAAATACGGATTTATTTTTGCTCGCAGCAGATTTATCAGTCAAACTAGCGTGCGACGCGTGTGTCCTTTAAAACGTACCGGCATCGGCATACGATGGACACGGACGCCATTTGCGAATATTTTACGACTGTTCAATTTCATGCCCAAAAGATCTCGCCTGTGTCACGCTTTGTGCCACCATTCCCATCTCGGATGGATGGAAGATGACGCACTCAGGGGGGCTGGAACGGGAGAGTGGGCTCAGAAACATTCTTATAAATTCATAATTTTATGCTTTTTTGGCTCGTTTTGTTTCCCGTCCCCAAACGAAAAAAGAAGTGCGAGCGGAGCATTCGTACCGGAGCGGTGCGGGGTTTATGATTCGGTCAGAGACACGACACCCAACAAGCCAACCAACACGACACATTTTCCGTTTGCACGTTGGGCGAACGATGCCGGGGCTGGGTGAGGCGGAAGCACGAGGGATGAGTAATTTATTATGCCACACATGAATATTTACTCAGAACGAAACGAATCCGTCACGATGTTTACCACCAGCCATGCTTCTCCCGGTGGCAATGCGAGCTTTTCCTTCCCAAAAGCGAGCCTGCCATCTCTCCCCGGCACATGTGTGGATAAATCTGCTATCATTTTCTCGTCAGTCCGGCTCGATTAGCCACCCGGCTGGTGCTGGAAATTGCTGCAGCAGCAGCACTCGAAAAACAAACCCGAGGAAAAATCCTCCTCTTTACCAGACAAATGACGTTTGATGGACATATTCATACGAGCAGCGGCAGGCGGTCCCGCCGTTCGGCAACGTTGTTGCATGGGTTTTATTCTTGCCGTGTGGCGGCGGTTGTTCTTGCTCCCAGTGGCCGCACCGATCATACGGTACCGAGATTTGAGCCTTCCCGTTCCGAGGACGATCGGAGGACTTTTGGACGGGTTGTCTCATCCGGTGCGGCTGATACTGACTTGCTGGTTGTACCGAGAATTAAACGTGCCGCTGCTGATGCTGCTTCTCCATTTGCACCCGACACGTTCGAGGGCGAAAGGAAAGTTTTTGCCGTGCCGTTCGGCACACGTACCACGGGCGCAGCGAGCGAGACGCAAACTTTAATGAGTTTTAATAATGAATACGAATTTTCCTACCAGCCAATGTAGGAACGTCACCCGTGGTTTTGGGTGGGGCGATGGTTGTTGTTATGTTTTGCTTCTGTTGAAGAGATTTATCTTCCGAGGAAAGATAATTTTCGGTTGGCAGATAGCGTAAACCAACAGGAGCGTCTGTCTGACAGCTGCTGTTTCTGATCTCTGACAGCTAGTGCTCAAACGTCATATGAGCGGTATGTTTACAGATATGAGTTGAATGCTGCACAATCTGACGTTTGGCTTAATGACGAATTGAATAGTACATTGGAGTAATTTGAAATAGTAAAGACATAAGGAAATCAAACCTACTGAAACGGTGTGCAAATTGATTGATTTAAAAAGAAAACATGTTTCACTAAACATTACTAACGTTTTATTCGTCCTAGCTCAATGAAACTGGCCGTCTGGGAGTAGAGGCGAAAGTAGTGCAAACGTTTCAACCACAGCGAGCCGTTTCCAAATCGTCTGTACATTAAGGGCATCGAACAGGAGTGAAAAGTGCGGTAATTGAGCAATTGTAAAAATGTGTGTACCCCCCCCCGTTACATTGATTTTCCATTTTCGGTGCCGTGCTGGCGGGATCGATCGAAGGGGAAGCGGTTCGTCTTTCGACCCCACAACCCCACCTGCAGCGGGTTGGGCCGAGCGTGTGTTGGGCCAATTTCCGAAACACCGGGGCCATCTGGAATAATTTAACGATGTCCTACCGGGCAAGCCCGCAGCGGCAAACAAACCGAAGCAGAACCGATTCCGTTGCCCGCAAGCCATCGTCGTAGTTCCAACTTCCGTACGAGCTCTGCTTCTCACTCATGATTGAGAGCGTGAAACTTTTTCGTGAAACTGCTGGCCCCTCCTGCTGGCCCCGAAAACGCCGCCAGGACGTCTGTTTCGATTTTTGGTCGGATCGGTTTTTGGGGGGAGGCGGCAAAACGATTAGCCCACGGTGGTGGTGGTTTGTGTGGGGCGGGAATTTGTATACACGATAGAGTGGCCCGCCCCAGCAACCACAGCCTTTGGATGCATTTGTACAAACAGCCAACCGGGCGGGGGCTAGCCGGGGCTGACCTAGCCGGAAGGATAATTGGAGACTCTGGCCTTCCTCTACCAGAAACCAGAAGTAATATCATTAGACAAACAGCTGCAAATCGTGCCCCCGATATCGGAGTGGGTTCTGGGCGCCCGCTGTCTATATGGCCTGCGGAGCGAATACTTTGTGCCGACTCGAAATCGAAGCTCGCACCAGAAACCGGTCGATCCGTTCAAGCCTTGCAATTTCCGGTCTCGGCCCTCGGGCAGGGTGGTGTGTTTTCGCAATTCAGAGGCAAACGCCGGTGCTGCTGCTGCTGCTGCTGCACCGTTCCACTTAAGAGCTGCATTTGCCAAGTGGCCGGATGTAATTTATTGAGCCGGGCTGGAGAAGGCCGGAGCCGGGCGGGGGCCTTCGCTTCATTTGCCTGTCCAAATAAAATGATTTCGAGAGTTCGGCTGGGTCGAGTGTGGGCAAGAAGTGAGTAGATTTAATGAAAACTCGGTACACACCCACCGAACCGCATGGTATCGTGTGCTGCCAAATCTTTTTCCCTGAATCTGATGACGAGCTCGCCGTACGCAACCGGGTATGGTCCCAGATGTAAGCAAAGCCCGGATTTTGCCGGCAGTCATGTTTGCTGGGTTAATTTTCGGTTGGCAAGCAAGCGTCGGTTGGTTGGTTGGGTTGGGAAGCTGGCACAGGTATTTTGTCTGTGTGCAAACACAATTAACTGTTGAAACATTCCCCGCTGATGGAATCTTTGATGGATCTTATTGGAGATGTTCGACACGAGCTTCTATTTCGCATCTCAAGATACGATGTTACATCGATTCCCCGGCTACGCATTACACCGTTTCTCGAACACATGTTTCCCATTTTCGATGTACACCACCACCACGGGGTGTACGCCAAACAGGCGATCGAAATTTGAATAAATAAAAATCACTGTTTATCCCACGCAAACGGGCGCCCTCGCCAGACTTCGCAACACTAAAGAGCACGCGGCGCCCAAAGTGCCGGCCCGCCGGGGCAAAGGAAATTTCGAAACACCACCCGGAGAACACGGAGTTGGAACATGGAACGTAAAATAAGTATGCTGCACCCGCACGTTGGGCCATTTAAAAGTGCCATTACTATCAGAGTAATCCGGGCGGCCCGGGAGTGTTCCAACGGCACGGCTGCAAGTACACTGCCGGTTTTTTTCTTCTTGGGCGGAAAGGGGAACCGGTCGGACGTTGCGTTTGAGCCATTTTTCACCGAAGCACCACATTAACAAAGGACACTGGCCCAGAAGCGACCAACAAAAAAAGCGGGCAGTGAGGATATTTTATGAACATACAAGCACAAATAAAAATAATCCTCGGAACTGGGACACTGGGGCACATGTCCGGTTGGTTTTACTGGCGACCGACCGACCGACCAGGCCGGAAGTAGTCAGCACGTGTGAGCGTGTGTGTTTTATACGCAGAAAACTTACTTTACTTTGCAGGTCGACAAGAAGACACAACCAAATAAGTACGCTGGAAATACGCTGTTCTGCTTTGTTCTGCTGTAGCTGCTATTACTGTGCTATTCGTCGGAAGTATATTTGTGTCTACTTCAAATGAATTCTGCCGAACCTGTTGGGTGTAGTTTTCTGGCGAACCGGGAGGCGTATGAATTTGATTTCCGGAACGTTCCGTGCACATGGGATGCATTTCATGGTATCGATTCTCGGTATTGTACAGTCGGAATCGCATTGCTAGCTTTAGAGTGAATGCAGGGGAGTATACAGTATGCTACTCGGAACACACACAAACCATTGTAAGAGGTAGTATATCCCATTGGAACGAATTACAATTAGGCTCGAAATGAAGTTTTCCAAAGAAACAGCTATTGAAAATGGCCGATGATTTTGAGAATGCATGACGACGTCATATTAATTTATTGCATTCCTGCACTCATTGTTACTCATTGTTGATATTACTTCTTATAGAAGCAGGTCAAAGTGTGAGGATGAGTAGTTCTGATCGCGACTTCCTCTTCCTATATATTGTGGAAACTGAGGAGACCATTATCAGGATACTCTCGGATTCTTAGTGACTAAAATATCCCCGAACCTTCATCTAATACTCTCAGATCGAAGGTATAGATTGGAGACAACTTGATGCAGATTTTTAAGCGTGTTAGCTGGACGATCACTGCAAGAAATCAAAGGCCTATGCCCTTCAAACTTCCATTAGTGACCTACTGCCTGACCGCCGCTGATATGCCATCCTTATTAGGAACACTTCATAATCAAAACATACACGAAAAATGTACTGTTAAAGCCGAAAAACGAAGCACTCCACTGCCAATGCCATATTCATAGAAATGTTTAAGCCTCACGGGTACAAAGCGCCATAAAGTGAAAGGATTTCATGGTCGGCAGCAAGCACACTCACGGACGAAACAGAACCGAACCTCCTCTCTGCACCGGATCCTGCCAGCGCGGTAAAGGAAACGAAACCATACACACACACACACACACACACACAACCGGCACATAAAGCATCCGCCTCACAAAAACAAACCTGCCCCTACTAGCGCCTTTCACATCCCAGCACGAAAGTAATTTATAGTTTTAGAATGTGTTTATTTAATTTGTTCGCATTAATTTTTAATTTTCATTTTGCGAAATCGTTTCCGCAACTATTTTCGGGCTGGCGGTCCTCCCCTCCCCGCTCAACCCCCCGGGTTCACCCGACAAGGCCGACAAGCCGACTGCTGAACAAACAGTACGAGCGTAGCAGTGCCGGGTTTCGCGCGGCCATCGCTTTCCAACTGGTGCAAACCGGAACTGCACTCTGGCGTTTGGCTGTTCACCCTTTTTTTTGCTGGGTTTATGCTCGGTGCCACTCAATGGACCTACGGTATACCGGATTCGGTCGGTCGGAGAGTATGTTTTATTTTCGTTTCGGATGGAGTTTTATTGCTGGTGCTCTTTCTGCTGGAAGTTTCAGCGCCGTTTGTACAGCCAACTATAGGGTGGAGGGTGATTTTCGTTCGTATCATGAAGAAAGGATGTTTTTTTTCCTGAACACGATTACCTCACTTTTTCACGGAATATCCAATTTCCATGGTTAAAAATAGTTTCAAAAAGATTATAATTTAATTTAAAAACTATAAAGAGACTTATAAAACATTGAATGAACTTTCCTATGACTCCTTTAAATTCTATTCCAATGCTTTACAACAAAATGAGGCAAGAATTTTCCAACATGCAGAAACGAAACTTCTTTTCGCCAAAAACAAAAGATCATCACATTTCTTTCCACCCCACGAGCATGCAGAACATCATCATCATGTTTTGGCAGCGTACAAGTGAGGAAAAAGCACTCAGCACAGCTCGGCGCAGAGCTTTATTGTGTGCGAGTGCGCCACATTTTTGCCTTCTGGTTCCAACTATTTGGACAAAGGATTCACATTTCCCCCGCAGCGCTCTCCTGTGCGGGGGAATGTGTATTTTCCCTTCCAGATTGTTGTGTTTTTTTTTCCACGGATTTGTTTTTACCGTGCGCTGTGGCTGCTGTTTTCCATTTTTTTTAAGCTGGACGATGTTTTTTTGTTGCTCCAACCAGCGGTTGCTATGTTGCAATGCTGCAGAGGCGCTCGAGGAGCAGTAGTAGGCCGAGTTCGTGAAAGATAATTCTCATAATGAGCAGCAGCCGTAGTAACAGCAGCAAGCAGAGCATAATAGAGCACCGGGGCATGTGGTGTCCTTTTCTTCGCCACATCACACCGGGCTCACGGTGTACCCACCTCAACCCACCCAGCGAGCCGGCTATTGTCGCACGAAGGAAGTAAACATCATTGCCTTTTTCACGCGCGCAAGTTATGCCGTCAAGAGCTTGCGAAAGTGGGAGGCGGTTCGGAGCCGGCGAAGGCGAGAAGGACACATTTTCATACATTTCGCCGGTGGCAACAACGAACGCTAGTTCATAAATAGACCGAATACGGAGCGGTCTCCGCTTTCACCACGCGTGACGCCACGTCGCGTCCCGCGACCCTAGCGAAGAAAAAAGAAAGGAAAAACCGTTCGTCCCAGCGGTTGCTAACGGGCACGGTGGTAAAGTAGTTTGCCAAAGGTCTTTTTGCCACTCGCCTGTGCTCGCTTTTCCGCCGGGCGGAGATTATTATGCACGTCTGGAGTCTTTTATGTGGGGCGCACTGTAGAGCGCGCGTAGCGATTGTTGGAAACGCTCGCTTCAAGAGCGCACACGGAAAGAATTCCATAGGTTAATGTCTGGTGCAGATATGGTGGGACCACTTCACGGGACACGAGTGACATATTTAATCACCCCATGTACTCCAGCCGAATCGAACCAGCACCGGGGTGTGTGTGAGCGTATGTGCAGCAGAGATTGTCTCCTACCCGGTGCTTAGTTTCCAACAGGTTCACAGTTAATTACCTCCAGAGATTCCCATCTACCATGTCACCCACAGCTTTTGTGCGATTCTTCGCTTCTTGCCTCCACATGTGGACGATTCCTAAACTGGAATCAACATCTTGGCCGCAGCATCTTCTCGTTTGGCATTCTGTCAAAACTGTCCAACTCTATTACGACTCTGCTGGACCGGTTGGTTTCGCAGAATTGCGTTCATATTGGACCACTCTCGTCGATGACGGGGATACGACGGTGGACCTCCGCTACCATCGTCATCATCATCGTCGTTCTCATGGCTCCCGTTGCCACTTGATTGCTTATTATATTTGGCTTTCCCCGGGCGCAAGGTGCGGTCAGTGCGGAGAGCTGACTCGAAAAGGAAATCAATTAGGCCAGTTGAACGCCTGTCCAGTTGAATAAGTCGACCATCGACTCTTTGAGACGTTCTTAATGTCCGCTGCACACAGCAGACTTTGGATGTCACTGGTGTCTCTTTCTAATGGAGCTCCGCTTCTAGGACTTGTTGACCAGATGATGAGCTTTTCATAGCCATGGTTGTTAATTAAAAAAAGCAAACGAAGAAACGTTCTGTGGAGGAACCGTTCTTGCAGCAGCAGAGCACCAATCAACTCCCGAGAATGTAGTCCATACAGCGGAGTTCTGTAGAATTCTTTTCATATCTGATACTCCAGAACACATTCCGACTTTAATGCTTTCAACGCGATTTTTTCCTGGCATCTCTTACTGGCCTCCGAGATGTCGTGTAAGATGATCTATTCCGCGGAATAAAAGATACCTCCAAGCGGGGTGTTCCAACGTTGCAAAGACTTCCACCGCCTATTTATCTTTCGCCGCCTTTCGGGCAAACAAATATATATATATTTCCGCTGTGGTTATTTATCTATTGTTTTTTTCTTCTTCTCGTGCTGTTGATGTGGCTTCTTCTCGTGTAGACAAGAGAGACGCACACACACACACACACACTACGGACACGATAAAGCTGTCAACGGTGTTTTGTCCCGCTCAATGTTGACAGCTTCTATTTCAGGGTTGTGCCGTTGGCAAGGCAGGCAGACCCGTTAATGTCCGCCCTACAAGGATGGATGACAAAAGAGCCTCTCACTCTCACGCCCTGCTTGTGCCCGGACTTAAAGGACGAACTTGAAGATTACGGATTAGGAGAGGAAAAAAACCTCCCACTATACTGGCAGCGCTTTTTGATGGCGTGGTTTGGATTTAATAATTCAAGTTCAACTGGTCCCTTCTCCCTGTTCGCTTTGGGGGCGATATCGAAACCGGCGAACACAACATCACCCTCACGGTGGCTGTGTTTTGTGGTTTCAATGGCCTCCACTCCAAACCCGAGAGACGAAATGAGTTTTAGCCGCTAATCTGAACCTTATGAAAGGCTTTGATGTAGGATTTTCAATCAATTGAACCTTCTGCTTCCACCCCACATCCTGGCGCCGCTCGCTTATCTTCCTGGGCGCTCTTATCGGGACCTTCCTACGCGGAGCGAGTGAAACAAAAGTTGAGTGTTGGATTATCGTTCGTGGCGAGGCGTGTTTCTTTTCATTGGGCTTGTGCCTTCGCAGCCGTGGGACGGAACCCGGGAGTTTTGTCGATTGGAAACGGTTGAGCGATTCCAGGGTTTCGGGTTTAGTAGGGAGAAGCTTAATAAACAAGCGAAACTTCTGCACAAATCACAAGTCAGACGACGCGGGAGATGGAATCCCACTGCCAAGCGGCAGGGGCAACGAAGCGGAAGCGACCCGAAGCGGCGCTCCTTGCGAGATGAAATCTCCAACCGAACCGAACCGAACCGCCTTCGCCCTCTTTCTATGCTAAACTAATAAATAAAGGAAAATTTATAGGCTTGAGACAGCGTCACTCGAGTGTCGGGTGGGTCGGCAATCCGGGTACCCGGGCCCGGATGTTGATCGTACGGAATATTGATCGGGTCTTTTATCTTCCTCACGCTCTCCCGGCCCTCCCGTGTGCTAAAGAGCAGCAGCTTGGCAGCAAAGCACCCGGCTCGAAAGGCGGGTTTCATATGACCAAAAGTGAGGTTAGAGCAGGAAGTGAGCCTGGCATGAGGTGACAGACGGGGCCGGGCCCTGGGCCAATGTCAGATAGCATTCGTTTCCTTTCGATTTTCCTTATTTATATTGATCGGCCTGTGTGTGTTTCTGTATGTGTGTGGCTTGTCGGTTTTCCCACCCGGGCGGAGCGAACCCCACAACGGGGTTTCGCAAAAGGAGTGATTTTGCCAGCGCCGTTTGCGCTCGCTCGGCACCGGTACGGAAATAAAGTGACATTATGGAGAGGTTATCTTATTGAGTTTAGCATTTCAATTGATAGATTACGCTCTCGGTGGGGATTGCCGTTTTTTTTGTTGTCGTGTGGCCTATACAGGATGGGGATTGTTTTTGCTGCTCCCGGGGTCACCCGGGATTGGCACATTAAAATGGAAATGTATAGCCACGACGATGAACACGCCGTCTGATAAAGGTAAACAGCCACCCATTCACGGGCTAAATGCGGTCAGGCCGGCGTCCGGTAAATGATTCTCCGCCTGTCAACGTCGTACGCGAGGAAATTGATCACGTGGCAGGCATACTTACAGATTATAATGTACATCCGCCATGTTGGGGCGATGGCTGAGTGCTGCCTTCAGGGCCTCCTTGGCTTCCTGATAGCGGCCCTGCGCACTAAGGACACTTCCTAAATTTCCGAGGGCTGCAAAAGAGAAGAAGAAACAACAGGGAGACGATTACACAACTTGACTCATTAGCGACGCGACCGGGCAACAACCCACGAACAGTGGACAGCAAGAAAAAAAGCGTATTTGAGACCCGAAAACCCTTACCCTGAAAAGGTAAACCCATTTGGGGCGATTTTTTACTCAGCCTACAGTTCAACGAAGATGCAGCACACGCCGGCCGTAACGAATGGTGTTGATAACAATGCAATTAGGGAAATTATCACTCATCGTAAGGAAAAAAAAGAAAGAAAAACCGAATCCTCCCATTCTGGCCTTCGGCGACATTAGCAGAAATTACCATTACTTCCATCACAGGTAATGGCGTCGGTGGAAAATTACTTTTCTGGAGCTTTTTTGCGCTTGCAGCGGTTTTTGTTAGCGGGATCTAATAAATGTGAGAAACTTTTCGCGAGAGAGATAGGAAGTGAATTATATTTTCGAAACAGCACATTCGTTGCTGTGTCATCGTTGTAAATGCCAATCCACGTTATGATAGGGTTAGTGTTAGATGCGGATGAATCGTCCAAAATTAGACATCATGGGTAAGGTTTATATTTTCATCAATGGCCAAACATGTTTGACACCCAACAAAATCCCACGGAGGATAAGAAAACTGCCCATAACGTTTTAATTTGAATCGAAACCATTAACTCTCATTTAAATCACTTCTTAAATCGATTCAATTCTACTCGTATATCGCTACTTTAGATTCACAAAAAGGTCCCGTAACCCTCGTCGAAATGTTTTCACAACCGAACTTCGGTTAACCACCAGAAACCTTGTTCACAAATCGAATTCTTTCGCCTGAACCGGCCCAATAACCACCAGAGCGAACAAAGCAACCCCATCGGCAGCTGTCAAACTGTGTTGCACAACAAAGCAACCTTGGCCTACTTCACTTAGCGCGCGCTCGCTACTGACAGTAGCGCTACGTGGACTTGACCCTTTGCGTCTTCGGTTCAAGGATATTTCTCAAGGCACAATCCCGCCAACCTTTCCTATTTTTGCAGTGCCGTGAGGTGGAAAAAAATTGCGAAAAGGTGCAGGAACATGTCAACCCGATGATGAAGGTAAATTGTTGTTATTTGCATCGTTTTTAGTAACCGTTTGGACGTGGCACGTTCCGTCCGGTGACAATGGGGTTTCGCGCAATAATCGGCTCTCGGATCGGAGGTTTCAAGAAGCAAAAAAAAAAACAGCGCTGTAATCTTCTTATCGAAAACGTTCGGAACGGGTTCGAAACTTTTCCGAAGCAAAAATGTTCAAACACGGCGCCGATACTTTTGCGCTTAATGTATTCCCTCGCCGACGATGCCTCGCATAACTCACGACGGATAAGAAATACATCCATTCCCGATTTGCATCTCATACGTGTGGCAGACATTAATTTGACCGTAAATCACCGTGAGGAGGGGGACGAGCTTGCAGCGTTCGTTTATATAATCTCCACAAAACGCTCAAAGAGATAAATATCTACCACCGCAAGAACGACTCTGGCAGACCAGAATAGAATGTGGAAAATGCCCCGAATCGTGCTCCAAATATTCGTTTCCCCTTATTATCCTCCCACCGCTGATCATTAGCCACAGCAATCAACCATCTGCAAGGGAAGAGAAACGGAACGGATAAGGACTGAAGCCAAGTATGCGAGAGCGAAATTAGCTCCATTAGACATTCTTGTGCAGTAAGCAGTCTTCTGGAGCACACTCTCGGTGATGATTTGAGGATGAAATTAAGCACCGAATATCCACAACTCAGTGCTGCAATTTTTCAGCTGCAGCAGAGCTTCCCTAGATTTAATCTTAGTGTGGGTGAAGTCTTCTTACTAGTGCTCTCTTGGAGGTGTTTGCCTTAAAAAATCCCCATTTGCACCTGGTGCCAATACCGCTTTGAAGAAGTTCTTGAGAACAGTTTGCCACACGACCACATCCACATAAATTCTGCCCCCTCCTCACGTGGTTCAAATTTTCCAAACAAGAAGAGATTAAGATTGTTTGCAGTTGAACACCTCTTCCCATATGTGACCGAACACGGGTGTGTGTCGCAAGTGTAATGCCTATAACCCGCATGCTGGTAGACTCCTTGAGACGTTCCCTTCATATTCGAAACGCAAACACATACCCGATAAGTGTGCCGAAGTTACTGCTCGACCAAACTGCTAAACAACCTGCATGTGAGCGCAAGATTTAATTAATTCCCACACCACCCCCTTTGCCGGCTGCTCTTCAGGATTCATCAGGGGTAGGGATATGTGAAGCGCTTTACGCAAAAAAAAAACGGCAACAAAAAATCTGCCAACTAAGGAACTTTTCGGAACATTCGCTTCCAGTGCACGAGAAGGTGAAGTGCGTTGCATGACTTTAACGTTAACCTTTTACACCTCCTTCACGGTGGCTGAGGGCGTGAAGCTAAACGTTCGCAGTCAGCAGAATATCGAGTAAAGTCGGACCGAGTACACACCGGTGCGGTACGGTGTCGTGAAAGACCACGGGGCCATAAATTACCTGGTTCGCTACAGTAAATAAACGTGCACACGGTGATTTGGTTGACTTGAATCCTCTCCCCGACCCATCCGCTCCATTGTTCCTGCCAGCATTTTTCACCCGACTCCAAGCCGATGCTTGTGTGGGAAGAAAAATCGCGTCGTGTAAGCAAAATGCGCGTACGTAACGCGACGAGGGCAGATATCGCACACGCCGGTGACGGAGGGCAAAGGTGCCGCTGTTAAAACAGAGCCATTCGGATGAGGGTTAGGAGGAGCAAAAAAAAAGTAAAAAAAACGAACCAACGAACGAGCACCTGTCATCAGAACACGGAACGTGTGACGGAAGCCCATAGTAGGCGGGATGTTAGATTGGCGCGAAAATTTATGCTGATTGAAAAGAGATGAACTTCACGCTCGCCTGGGACGGTGTGTATTTGCCGAGCGTAGGTTCTTCTCGTTCCGGCGCTCCATAAATAAGGCTTACCACCTTACGCGCTCCGAACGCCCGACTGTGATAAGGGTACAAGGGGTCCTTGAAATAGGGCCGGTTTCGATACGATCAAAATCAATTAAAATGTACGAAACAAATGTTGAAATATTAATCGAGTCCTTTTTGCTCCCCAGCTAGCCCGGCCGGAATTTGCCCCGTTTGGGTCCTTCCAGGAGGCGAGACGAGATGAGGTCTTTTTTAGTGATTTTTCAAACACATAACTACACCCAGGTGCCCGGGTGGGTGGGCGAACGAAAACTTTCGCTTTCGCCAGCAACCCTTTTTCAACAACTGGCCGCACCGAAGAACCTTCCGGGCGTCGGTGCCGGGCGGAACGGAACGTGGATCTCGTTTACTTTATGCCGAACCGGGCGCACTTCATTAAATCAACAAATTTACTGCGACTTCATCGCCGCATTTGGCTGACGGTCGGTTGGAGAGGTTAAAAGGCAGCAGTGGTTAGTAACCTTTCGGAGAAAATGTTACTCGAAACTTTGGGGAGGAGTGTTTGCAGCATTTGGTAGCCGTTATTATGATAAAATGAAACTGATTTGTCAAGAAAGAGCTGATCGATTAGTAATTTATGTACCAGAAGCTTATATATATGTTATGAGCAATCGTCTTGGTTTCGGTAGGTTTGAAGAATTAAATATTTTAAATAATCCTTGAAAAAGGGTTATATTTACAAAAGTACATATATTTCAGTTACGCTACTTAACACAAGATACCGCCACTATAACTATGATGTCTATGGTTGCTGTGAGCCTTGTGTTTAGCAGGTTGATGAACCCTGCTAACACGACGTTCTCAGTTTTATTCCTACCAACAATACGATCGTAATTCGTTTGGATATTTAATGTTTGGAAAACCCATTTCATAATTAAATAGGTACTATACAGCCGTACGTCCCTTAAACGTCAGCGCGCCAGTGGAAAAGCCGAGGAGAAAGTGAAAATAAATAATAGTATGTACAGCTAAAAACAAAAAATGAGCATTAATTAGCAAATTATTGAGAATGCTTCTCGGTCCGATTCATTTGGTCGTGCTTGTTCACTCATGAGTGATGTTTTGTTGAAAATCATCCGAAGTTCTCGTATTTTTCTTCCCGGAGACACACACACGACGATCCGCGTTACGATACGTGTGCGTAAATGGACGCTTTGTGGCTTTCAGCTCAGCTAGATTCCAAAATTCCTTCCCCGCCGTAAAAGAATAGGCAGTTTAGGGGCAGTTTGAAAGCAAAGTTAGGCACGCTCGACTCGTTTTCCACGAATAGAAAGGATCTTTAATGTTGCATTGAACGGAAAGTTTTAAATGCTCGCTATCAGTGGACTCCCAGTGGCAATGGCTTTTAATGGCTCTTCCAAAAAGCAAAAAGTGTGAGTGAGAGAGAGAGAGAGAGAGAGAATGAGAGAGTTTTAATTGCTTTTCGTGGTTTCCCCGAACCGAATTCGTGGTTCAATTGACCTTGCCAACTTTCTTCAAGTTGGTTTTTTGCTTGCATTCCGATTTTCATCACATTACGACCCGCCCAACTTCTCGAGCCAGATCATTAATTTGCGGTGCGAAAATGCGGATGTGTGTCTCTGTGTGTGTATGTACGTGAAAAAACGAAACGATCCTCGTCCTCCGCAGCAGCAGCAGCAGCAAAACAAAACGCCCCGTCCTATTGCCATCGATGCGGAAAAACGGAAGTCTCCCGCAAATTCCTGCCACTGCACAGGACAGAAAAGGGGTCGCTCCGTCGATGTGATATGGCAAAAAGTGGGTGAAAATAAATATCAAAATACACCGGGTCAGCGCCCGCCTTTCGAGCACGGCCATCGAAATTAATTTCTTTGGCTTCTGGAGCGTAGCACACAGAGGGAAAAACACCAGCGTCTCGATGCTGTAAAAATAAAAGCCTCCGCCTGCTGTTTGGAGGTGAGCGTTCGCATCCCTGTGAGCGGTGCCACCGGAGCGGAAAGTGGACCAACACCGGTGTTGGTGGTCACACCGGTCGGTCCGGACCCACCCCCCGTCCAGGTCTCCGTTTTCCGGTCGGGTGAACCCACTTGCGCTGCGCCGTGGAGCCCGAAATCTTGAGAAAACTTTATCAACCAACCACGAACGCTTCGGGTGTGTTTGGGGCGTGTGCGCTTGTGTGTCTGTGAGTCGCCGAATTTAAAAACAGCAAACGGAACGGAAATTCTTAGGCCACGGGGCGGGTTTTTGCACAGCGCGTGGAAAATAAATATTGACCACAGTGAGTTGTTGCCCGGAGATTGTGTTCTTTGCAGGGAAACGGATCGCGAAACGGGGCGGGCGATGGCTTTGTTATGGTACAATTGCTTGAGAGGTCGGTGGGTTTCGTGGTAGGTCGGGTGAGAGTATCGTTTGCTGGGACAGTAAGTGGTTTACAGCGAAAATTCGCTCAATTTGGAGAAGGCAGAACGCATAATCCATTTTTAACGTTCTTCATTAATGAAAGATACATTAAATCACATCTTTAATGTCAGTGGTTCATACTTGCAAGTTTTCTTTTGTATACAAAGCGTTTTTAAGCGTTTGTCAAGCGAATTGCATACCTTAGGGCTGAAATTTACGCAAAAATGCAATACGAAAGCTGTGTTTATGTCAAACAAACGTTTTTAAATGCCAATTATGCAGCAAAAAAGCTCTCGGTTGCCTCCCGCATGTGTTTATGCACAATATCAAAGGTTTATGAATAATTCAACGCTCAAAAGCAATGGCATCACTATCTGCTCCTCGTTGTTGATGACATTACGTCCACATATAACCATGGCTTGCTAATAGAAACAACGAAATCGAATTATGAAAGCTTCTTTCTTCTCGACCGGTTCACCCTCCCCAACGAACGTCCTCCAAGAACCCACCAGCACAGGCAAGCCAACAAGCTGACAAGCTCGATTTAAAATATGTATCTAACATGCCGATATCGATATCTGGATCGAAAAAGCCCATTACTTCGCCCATCACCTTCCCTACCGGTCGCACCGGCATCCAAGCGCCACCAACTATCATCATCCTGAGGTCGGGGAAATTGAATCCATAATGACGTTTACGGGAGAATTGAATTAAATTTATATTAACTAGCTATGCGCATAACGATAACGAATGACAACAACCCGGGTCAGACGGGAGCCGATAGTTGCGCCACCGATGTTCTGGTGGCTCTTCCGCTCTTTTTGTCCTGTTGCACGCGGCCTTCCTTGCGAGAAGATGTTATCCTTTCGCTCGAGTTGCCTACAGCGCGCGCAACGCTGACGGTGGAGGCAGACAATGGAGAAGATCGTTCAAAAAAGCCCTAAACTTATCGATTGCTCCCATCACGCCGTAGAAAACATCGACACCAGGTATCGAAGTTGACAGGCACCGGGCCTAATTTGAATAGAGCCGATCGAAGTGGGCGGAAGAGTTTGACAGCTGCTCCGTGAGGCTTCCACGGTTCCTGTGGTCGATTGATTCTGTCAAACTTTCCTTTCACGGTTCGACATTTTGGTAGAGAGCTCGCAACGGTGAGGTGGCTCGAATCGTCTTCAATCACGCCACGTCGATTTATATGCAAGTCGGCAGCACGGAACGAACCACATCACTCAGAAATATTTGGATCGTTAGTTTTTCGTTTTTCGTTCTGTTTGGGAGTCGTAATTCGGGCACGTACCGGGTTTAGTATTCGTTTGACGGCATCGGAAGCATAATTTATTTCCATTTGTCTTCGAAAGTTCACCCCGCCGCCGCCTCGTGGCAGTAATTTCCGTCGCAAATTGATTCTTAATTGTCCGTAAATAGGTCAGCCCTCACCGGCACATTATTTCGCGCCCCCCCCGAGAGCACCGGGCAAAGTTTGCCGAGGGAAAACTCTCCCACCCAGCACGCCCCACCGCGGTCGGCGAAATTTTATGCGAATCACGAATCTTCGACCCGGCTGACGAATTTTCTGGCCCCGGAAAATGTAAAGTGCTTCTTCTGCTTAGTCGGGCGGTGAGGAAAGTGACGCAAGCAATGGCGGTGTAAAATATTCGTCCACACTTTTATTTCCTCATCGACGCGTTCTGTATGCGTGGTCAGTGATTGGGAAACCGGGGCGTTTTATTTATGAACCCAAGCCCGGGCCCCGGATCCGCTTATTATTCTGCACGGAGGTCACGGAGGTTTTTTCGGTGGCAAATTTATGCACCCTCCCCGAACCCGAGAGTGGTCTTTTTGCATCCGCTGTCAATACTTCACCGCCAGAGGGCGCCGGCGGCACGTCCATCGTGGAAGCGCAACAAATTCGGGCTTATTATTCAACAAACAACCGAATCAACCACCGCACCGTAGAATGCAAACAGCCATGGTATCCGAGGATGGCACATCCACTTCCATTGGCTCTCGGCCACTTCCATTTCCGGCCAAAGTGTTGCCTTTCCTTATGGTTTGCCAAACAAACAAAAATCACACTGCTGGGCAATTTTTTCTTGTTGTTTTAGATTTTTCCGGGGTTTCGGAGGATTTTCTTTCGATTTCGATCCATCAATATGGTGTCGGTTTGGGGTTCCGTTTCGAAAGATGTGTATCTTTGCGCTCCGTACAGTGCTGAATCATTTCGCCAATTCTGCAGATTTGTTTGAGTTTCTTCCATTTTTGAAGACACAGCAAATTCCGCTCTTCATTTTAGATTCCGAACGCATCCGTAACAGCAGCAGCGTACCAGCAATTGCCTTTTAGAGGAGCTTGTGTCTTGCGCGTACAACGATTCAAATATGAATTCATTCTTTATCCAAGAGCATCTTCTCTGCATATTTCGACTTTCACTACCCAACTGTTGCAAATTGCTCGTCGCCAGTTCCTTCCGCCGTTCCAGTCTGCTTGTGCTTGATTCGAAACTCGCGAAGCAACTTCATTAGAATTGCTGATGATTCCAGCACCAGCAGCCGCAGAGACAGCAGCCGTCCACGCTCCCCTCCCGAATCCCAGAAGACTCCGCGAGCCCATCAAGCATCGCATTATTGGTGAAATTGACTTTAATCAAAATTTATCGACTCTAATTGGTCGCCAGCGCCAGCGACAGTGTGCAGCGGGCTGTCGAAGGAATTTCAATAAACCGGCAGCCACGAACGGCAGAAGCCTCCGAAAGCCCACGGGGACGGAAATTTGAGTTGAAGCGGGTAAAATTTTCCGATTTAGCATTTCCCGGTGATTCAATTTCGCCTCCGTCCCTCCCGGGTGGAATGACATCGTCTTTTTTACGGTATCGCGGGTGCTGTAACGGCCGCACGGGGAGGAATTTTGATTTCTTGTTGGTGACGAATTTTCGCTCAATTTACCGATAATTTCGCTCCGCTCACCGGCAGCTGATGGGCCTAAATTTTTATCAATGCTAATGAGGATGTTGTTGGCGGAGGCGAAGGCCGCTTCTGCTGCTGTTGGCGCAGCTGCTGTCGTCGAAGATTTGTATCATAGAAATTGAATATTTTTGCAAGTAAATTTTGCACGCGAACCGGGAATAAATTGCGAACGATTGTTTGAATATTCGAGCGAGCTGCTGACACTGTCCATTTTTTGTGGAGCTGAAGAAAAAGAAAAGTATACGTAATCTAATCACGCTCCAAGAAAACAAGGTATGTTTCTTTAATCAAATTGTGTACTAACAACAACGGATGTGAACGGTTGCTATGGTATGGATATTTAAATTTCCTACAGATGGCGCTAGTGAGCAATCGTTTGTGACTGATCAAGCGTTCTAGCATATAAGACGGCTTTTGACGATGGAATGTCGTTGAAAATGGTAATTAAATGGTTAATTTATCTTTTCTGATTTCTTCTCCTGCAACAAATGTTTCAATAATTGTTCAAACAATTGTCGAACAATGTTCCAGTACGATCATTACCCTTTTTCGATGACCCTTACGCATCAATTATTCCTTCCTATCAGGAACCAATCATCCCTGTTAGAGCGTGGGAAACGAGAAAAGTTTGGCCCATCTCAAACCAATTTTCCCCAAAGCGGTAAGTTCCCAAATTTACCACCAGCCATACAACCCACCAGCAATCTTGATCTCCTTCCTACAGGTTGGCGACGGACGAGAAGCAAAAGACAACAGCAAAAAACGACACGCCACTCCTGAAATTAGCTTCATAAAAGTTTAACCACTATCGCTGCGCAGCACGCACAGGCCCCAAACTATCGCCGGATATTATCAAAATGCTCGCCGCGGAGATACCAAATCGGGGTAGAAAGCTCAATCTCACCTCACTCACAGAAGCGCACGGAGGCCTCCGGAGGGTGGGAAAAAATTGCTTCCAACCCAACGCCGGAAAGAAACGACCATCAAAACGATCGGGGCAAAACATTCGGGAGCGTAGCACACGTAGTGGAGAAGGCAAGCCAAAAAAACAGAAAGCCCCGGTAAAGTACGAAAACACGGACCGGCCCGATAACTACCCTCATAAATCATTCCACGACATTCGCTCATAATAATTCCGACAAGTTTATAACCATAAATTATTAACTATACCTCGTTCTCTGCGACGGGCTGCGCCAGGAGCCGGGAGTTTTTGTCCACACGGTTGCCTCTTCGCCCCGTTAAATCCTTTCGATAGCCGGTCAACGGAGTTTTTATAGTCCCTCCGATAAAACTCACTATATCATTGATAATATACTCTCAACTTTCTCTCTCACTGGTGTGTCGATTTTCATCTTCTAACCTCACACTTTGCTTCCCGTGCGGAGTGTTTCGTTATGTTTTACTCTTCTTTTTTTTGTCTGTGTCCGAACAACGTCATTGACAGCTCATTGGCTACAGCCTACAGGAGGAGCGCGAACGAGAACGAGAAACAACTGGTGGAAAGAAAACAAGAAAAAAACCGTCTGCAAAACTTTTCCCAAACGAACACGAATGAGATAATTTTCCCGACGACCAGGGAATGTTTTTCTTTTAGCGGTGTATAGACGGTACAAGTTGGTGGGAATTGGTAACGCTTTCCCGGCATTCCGGATCCCTATCGAGAGAGAAAACTGAGAGGGTTAAAATGGAATATTGACAGAAAAGTTTAGCCCCTTCTTTGGTTTCTTTATATTTCAATACATGAGTGTGATCCGGATCGGTCTATTTGGCCATCGCTACCTTTTGTCAAGTAGATCTTCGTATCTATTAATAACAGCTATCTTCCAATTTTTCACGCAATCACTAGTCATGCTTCTCTAAAGTTTTTATGTTAATCAAGTTTTCCTACCAAAGATGGACCTACAGCTACTTAAAAACCCTGCTCACAGACGCTTCCGAAGCAGTCCAAGAGATATAAATCCACTCATCCCGTCCGACGAACTTTGAAAAGTGTGTCCCATAGTTCGATTATGGTTTCCCGGGTTGGTTGTATTGCTCTGAATATCCCGGCCGGAAAAGGGATCCATACCGTGCACGGTGTGAAACGGTACGGATTAAAACTATTTCCCACATCATCATGGAAGTCCCTTACCGTGATACGGAACGAAATAAAAACACTTTCACATACATTTAACCCGAACAACGACTGCGTCCGTAGTGCGGAAAGTTTCCCCTCTAGTCACACAAACAGACGCACTGCAAGACACCGGGGGTTTTCGGTGGCAACACTTCCACAGAGTGAAAGGACATATTTTGGGGTTTCATTTACGGGACTCATCCTTCTCGGAATACAGTCGTCGTCGTCGTCGTCGTCGAAAAAAGTGCAGGGTCCACTCGGGAAGGTGTAGAAACCACATCGATGAAAAATTACACCAGCTACCCACCTAAACCGTCCGAACCGACGGTTTGGAAATAGTAGCAACAGCAAGCCTGAAAAAAAACGAAATAAATTCTCCGATATGTTTACAGGCCTCGGTCGGTCGGCCTACTACCGTCGCTAGTAGGAATAACTTTTGCCATCGCCCCGGGGCGGCACATCCTTCGGTCCGGGCGGTGCGAACGAAAGTGCGCTGCCGCCTTCCTTCCACGTCATGATAGGGCTAATCGAGCAAAAAGTGGTTGGATGCGGTCAGTACCATTACCGGTGCTGCGGTGCGCGCTGGTAGGATTTTCCGTTTTCTGATTACCCGATCACCTGCCAGTATGTGTGTGTGGGACTTTTTTCTTATTCCTGTACGCTCCACGGCTCTCCGTGTTCCAGCAGGATGTATTCGTTTCCTTCTCGCTTCAGCCCACCATCACCACCACCGTACCCCGAGGGGGAAATGAAGCAACTTTGATCAGACATTATTTTCACACCTCGGTTTTCCCAGGTGAGCGGAAGAAGCCGACGTGCCTTCGCTGGTGCGCCCTCCGCTGGATCTGTAAGCGAAGCGTTCCATCGAAACGGGCCCGGCCGTGGTGGTGATGGTTACTACTAACGAACTGAGGATATTCGCAGCATAAGCCTGTAAGGAGTTAGCATCGTCGGAATAGGGGGTAAAATTTGTGGGCAATTGGAACTGTCGAAAATTGGAGCGAAAAAGCTTCCGCCCTTATTTTCCTACCACTCGGTAGTGTGATAGTGTGTTTTTCTTCTCTTTTTTTTTGGTACAGCTACCATTTGGAAAATCGTTTTCCCGGTGTTACACAAGCCACCGAGGCGTCGACGATGGCTATCCAGCGTTGTGGGAGCACGGTTGAGGTGTTGTTAAAATATGGAAAATAGGTTGAGGCGGTAAGACTTGCCGAATAACTTCGAATTAGAGGAGGTTGCCAGTGAAATAGAAGAAGCAATCAACAGAAGTACCATTCGGGCACTATTTTCAGTTTACACGAATGGAACATCCTCACTTCTGGCATGCTTTACAACAGCAGCCCCAATACATTACATCTCCATGCGGCTGGGAAGGGGCTGCACACATATGCAAAAACCATCCGAAAAGGACAGTTCCGCCAGTCAGGAATGGATAAATATCTTCATTTCCGGTGTGCCACGTGTCGCGCGGGTCTCGTTCGTTCGTTTGCAGCAGGTTCGTTTCTCGTTGGCAAGAGGCATGCCAGAAAAAAAAATACACCCAAACACGAACGTGATCATTTTCCTCGTACCGGGGCAGAGCGCCAACAGGAAGGATTTTCGGTTTGCTAAAGTGAGTTCACAATTTCCGTGCAGGGCAAAAAATGTGTGCTCGTGCAGATTGCAATTCTCAGGAAGGCGCTCCTAAATCAACCGAGGACCGCTGTGGACCAAGTTCCTCCTGAAGATAGGGAAGGGTGAACCGGAGCTACCTGGTGAAACGAAGTTGTGAAAGAGATCCAATAAACGGACTACAGGCAGGACGTACGGCAGGCAAGCAGGCAGGACCGATCGAGTTGCTTGCTCCGTTTTATTTCCAGTACACACGATCCAATCCCGGATAGCAGAGGGAGAAAGCAAATCCACGTACGTACCCGGGCATGCTTTATCGCGGTAGTTCTCCGGTGCCGATTACACAGCCTCACGGGCAATTGGTGTCGAGTAATTCATTCCAACAGAATGGACGGTCCACGTGCCGACCATACACACAGACACACACACACCGCACCTCGTAAATGATTTTGATTTAGATAATTTGTACCTTTAATCAATTTACCTCTCGCAAACCACTAATGAGTGGCCAACCCTGGAGGAAGACAACCCAGCCCGGTTCCGGCTCCGGGCGGCGGGTGTTTATTAATAATCGATCGGAAAATGACGCCGTTTTCGTGGTAGGAACATGTGCGAGTGCGTGGAAGCGCCGTGGATTATGTCGAGAAAGTAGGTGATTATGTTCTAATGAATGGCCGTGAGAGTGGGTGGGCCGCCGTGGTGGACTGCACTGATGATCCAGTCCAGCCGCTTTGTGGTGTGGTCGAGTTCCATCCTGTTTGGCAGGCTGTCAGTGCTAGTAGGAGGCAGTAGGGTTCGGTAGGTTCATGCCGGCACATACACGAGAGAGCATGCTGTCATGGATGAAATTCCTGCGATCCTGTGTGCCTTTTGCGGATTAGGATCATTAGTGTGAGATTATGAATTCCACCGTCGGATCGGATAACATATGTACAATGGGGTGACTGGCGGTGGGAAGCGGATCCGGACAAGCTACAATCCGTCGGTGTAATCGTTACGAATTTATGTTGCTTAATTGAAATCGACTAGAGCGTTTGGGAGCGTGGTGGACAGGATTTGTGCATGTTTTAATCCAGTCGGGTGACTTTTTTAATGACAAAAACGCTTTAAAAACGTCATTTAACGAAGGATTACGACGAATATTCGAGATGAGACTGAGAAGAGGTAGATATGATGCATTGTTCAGAACGAGCTGAGCTTATTCGCAAAACAGACTATTAAAAGTGTGTCTAATGAATCAGATAATAATGTAGCTGAAGTAGGATAGTTACTTTTCGAAATCATTTGAGAGCTTTTTTACGATTAAAAACTGAATTATAATCCAAAAAAGCTAGAAGGGTTTAAAAGGATAACTGATTCAGTCCACCAGTACTCTATTCTTCTTCGGAGATATATCTCAAGTAAGAAATAATGTTTAATGTTTATTTCCCCAACGGACCACCCGGGTCTAAGTGGGTACAGAGAGTATTACATAATGCACAGATAATAGCACATAGTACATAAGGACAACATACCGCAAAGCAAACCGCAAACAGAAAATTAAAAAGAAATAATGTAAAAACAGTACAAAAAATGCTATTTCGTCTGCAGTATCCTCAATTCTTAAACATTTGTCAACATTTTCAGATAGGATTTCAACCGAAAACCGTCGAAACGAATAACAACACATCGACCAATGCACAAGACTTGCCTTCATTTTGGGGAAATTAACATTAAGGCGTGAGTAACACATTCCCCCCAAAACAAGTGTGTTCATTCGCATTCGCACAGCCAGCACACCGCAAACGCGAACAAGTTTTCCCGAACACGTAATGAGCCACGTCCTACAGCCGGGCACTGCTAATAGAATGATAATCTGGCCACTTACACTGATAATCCCTCACAGGAAAACTAGCTCTAGTACTCGCATACGCGCACCATTCTAATCGCGGCCCTCCCATCCACCGAAAACTTCGTCCCACTTCTGCCGGTTCAAGTTGTTTTCCACGGCTAATCCATGCGCAGGCTTCACAGGAATTTCAATTTCCCGGTATGCCGTGCTGTCTGTGGCCATATTTCCAACGGCTCTCTCTCTCTCTAACACGCACACCTCTCTCCGTTTTCTTCCACCGGGAAATGTGTTTTGATTCCCGAAAACGACCACAGCCGGGGCAAAACGATTTCGATAAAATTCAAATGAGCTCATCCACCGTCGATAAACTAATAAAAGGGCGTTCGACCAAGGCCGTGCCAAAACCACAATCTCATGTGTGTGTGTGTGTCGCTTTACCACATCGAAACCATGGAAACTAACCGGCACCGGGCACACCGGAGGGCGACACATGGCCCGTGCGTGCGGTGAGCAGGAACCCGGAGGCACCGGAAAAACCACAACCACCAAGACGGGTAGATGCTCTGGCCGGGCCGAAAGTGCAGTGCTCAGCACAAAAAGTTTTCCCCCCTGCTCCCCGAACCTCCCGGCACTGGCTGCGGCACTGCGGCAGTTCGCAGTTAGTTACACATGGGCGGGTTTTTGTTTTTCTTCCTTTCGCTTTAATGGGAAATTTGCCCTTCCCGAGCGTATACGGCCCGTAGGTAGCGGGAATCGATTGCGTTCTCGATTGCGGATCGGCTGGTTGGGTTCTTTGCGGGAAAGTCAAGACCAAACCTACCCCGCGGGCACTGCCAGCCGTGGATGCCGCCACCGCGCATTAGAATCGAACCGTTTTCCTTTTGCCCCACCGAGGGGTAGGTCATTGATCTGGCTTTTTGTGGTGAAAGTTGGGGCTGCGCTTGAAGCTTTCTGCTGGGAATTAAATTTGTGTTCCAACGAAAGTGCCTTAGGTGTAAAATGTATAGCAATGCGTTAATACTTTAATGGAAACTAGAAGTCCACCACTGTTTCCAACGCGTATAAGCCTCGTCCTACCCACCATCGGAACACATTCCTTCCGGCCGGCGCTTTTCAATCACTTGACAGGTGCTTGACAGGGAAGTAACATGTCACCGGAAACCGTCAGAAGATCACGACGCCGTCCGGAGCTTCCGTGGGAATTGCAGCAAATGCAACATTTTCCAACTCAACTCCTCGTCCTGCCCATGGCTCGGGGCGCAATGCATCCACGAAGACACCGACCATGGTACGACGATGGCACAACCGTCGAAGACGAATGATTTCCTCGTCGGATTAAATCCCCGTCCCACCGAGTACCGAGTAGCTCGTGGTGGCACACTTAGGGGACCTTCGTCGGTGCGCGCATGTTTTTTTTTTACCACTCCAAGTGCCATTTTGAGCTTCGCATTTTCGAGCTTCGAGTGGATTATAATATTGAAAGTACATTGACTGGAAAAATATGATTGCGAACTACGGCACGTCGGCGTCCGCTGTCGTCGGTGGGAACGAGCGAGTCCCAGCGGAGCAGCAGCCAGCCACCAGCAAAGTGACTTTTCGAAAGCGCCTTCAGCAGCTTTGTGATGGCGAGCTTTTTCGTTCTCGCTCACCGTTCCATTCCAAGAACCTGCACCAAACACGCGCACGGGGCACGGGCAAATGGCGCTGCGACAAATTCCTGCATTCAGGTGAGCAGCGAGCGAAGTAGGGTTATAAAATCCAGGAATGGATATAAATAAACTGGAGCGCTGGAGTGCTGGGAGGCGACTGCGTTTTGTGCCCCGTCTGATAAAGCTTTTCTCACTGCAGTGTGTGCCGCCCACTGCAGTAGGGCGGTGAAATGAAGCGTCACGTGAAGAGCTCTTAGTCCGCACAAATAGGGGCACTTGCGAACCGAAGGATTTAGGGTAGCCGTAACGGTCGGTCACCGATTGGCCTTAGTGTCGGGGCGAGATGATAAAGATCTTTCCGTTCACGAGTAGATTGAGAAACATCGAACTAAACCGATATTAGAAGGCGAATCGAGAGAAGAAAAAAGGCCGGTTCTGACGCGCGTTTTCTGTAGTAATAAATTCGATCCAAGCGAGCCGTTTTACGCGACGGTTCCGACGCTCTCCCATCATTAACCGTTGCCGGCGGCAACGTCCTAGCGTACAGATGTCACACATCAGCCTGTCGGGCTGTCTGACAGGCGCCCGCTGACGAAGACATAAGCTGTCAAATACATCAGCCGACGCATTGTGTGTCACGAGGTGTATATCCCGCGGTGTGTGCCATCCCACCATAACCTTCGCACCGAGACCCATTCCATGTCTGGGGTTGTGTTTTTTTGTTCTTCTCCACCCCGATGGCCACTAGTGTTGAGATGAAAATCTGGCGTCCGGCCCTAGTCTGGAACGCTGACAGCGATGACGATGTTGACGGTCGCGACCGGTTGCGAGCCGAATCGACGGGACACACCGATTCGATGCTCCAATGGACCATGAATGCCGCATCCATCCATCCATCCGCGCCACAAGTGCGAGTGTGCCCATCGCTGTGGCATTTGCGCCCATGCTGTTAATTGATTTTCTCCCCCCACGAGCCTGACGGAGCCAGAGGTAGTGTCTGTTGCTTCTCCGGGATCGGTTTGAGTGGCTTTAGTTGGCGGTCGGCATCGGATGGCCGTTCGCTACCAGAGAGGACGACCGCACAGAAAGTCCATCACCATACGGCTCAAGTAACGGGCAAGCAATCTTCGCGCGAGTGAACGGGTTGTGTCCCGGGCACTGCGCTGCGGATGTGGATCATCGCACGTTCGGGATGAGAGCAGCAGCAGCGACTGATCCGCATTGAACTCTCTCTCACACACACAAACCCGGAAGCGCAGTGCATTAAATCACAGAGTGTGCGCGATTGTGAAATAATAATGACTGAAGGTGGTTGCTGGTGGCTGCGGTTGTGCTCGCTCCGGTGTATGGTGCTGTTTTTTTTTTTGGTTTCGCTTCCGTTCTCCTGTTCTGTCACTGAACACAACACAGCGCCACCCGCGATGGTTTGACGAGACGACACGACGGAAAAATGGGTTTCCGTCACGTCACAACAACGCGTTCGCGTGACGGCAACACGAGATCCTCCTGCGGCACTTCTGAATAACACTGTGCCAGTGCACGTTGCCCATGGCAACCGTGGGTGATATTGACGAGAAAGGAAGAGGTGATTTTCTGCGGAAACAATCGATTCCCCCATCGTCACTGGGAAGTTGGGTAGCAACCATGATGGAAATGTGAGCCAGATCGGGGTTTTAATAGGAAAACCGTCAAATAATTTTCACAATTTCGGGTGTTGCCGTACCAGTGGGAAGTCGTAGAACCTAATTTCTACCTAACACTCCAATTTTGAATGGGGATCGTTAAAATCTGGAGAACAGATTGGTTTTATTGCTAATTGCTAATTAGAACAAGATACAAATTGCAGGTTTGAAAAGTCTTCAACTACTGTCATGAAGTTATTTCCAAAAATCCAGGTCAAAAATAAGATTAGTGAGATAAACCCACTAGTAAGGAGCACCACACTGGCCTGACAGAAAACATTGACTAAAACTAAAATCGACCAATACCTCATAGCACACGTGTTGGACAGCTTGACTAGCAGCAAACCGTTGAATGGCGCACGTTTGAAAAATGATTTTCTTGTCTGTGACTGCGTGACCCAATGTTACTCCCCGCATTCGAGGACAAATCCACACCATACCCTCACACCATTATCACGATCCAGGCCAGTGACTTGCTGGCCGTTCAATCTTCCACGTACGTTCGAGCCCCGAAACGTCTCGTCCTCCAGCTGCTTTTATAGCGCGTGTCGAAGTGTTTTGTGGTCTCATGTATTTGACACCACAGCGACAGAAACCCGGTAATGGCGCAAACATTAGCGACCCGGTCATAGTGCAGGCGGTTCTAGCGCTGGTGGTCACTAAAATGACAAATCATGTACACTGTAATCCAAGCACTTGAAGGAAGCAACAGCGAACAACAAAAAATAAGCACACGCGACCAGACCGGCACACAAAACAACGATTTGGCTGACCCGGCGGCTGTGGAATGGATTCAGTTTTGGTGTCACTTTCCATAGCCCGGAGACTCGCTCAAGAAGAGCGAGAGAGAGAGAGAAAGAGGAAAAACAACATTAAACTTCCAGCTTGTCATTTATCAGTTTTGCCCGAGGGAAGTTTCGGGCGGAATTCGAAAACACCCCCCTCTCACGGGGTGAGCCTCGGCTGCCTCGTTGGTGGTCAGCTGGTAATTTATCATTTTTATTTTTTGCTCCTGCTTCTGGCCCCCGCAGCTTTGAACGCAACTTGTTACACATTGACTGCGAGCTATTTGTGGAGCAGTATTTTGAATGACCGTTCCGTTTTCATGCTGATTTTCCCGGTGGCCTGGTGGGTGATGGGTGGGGCTGTGTGATTAATCAATTAGGCTGCCGAGTTCAGATTTATTATTTCATAAAGTATGCAGCGCCACAGTCTCTGCGGGTTATGGTGTCTGTGGATGATGTTTCCGCTGATTAGCTGGTTAGCTTTAGATGAGGTTAGATGAGGTTAGCGGAAGTTAATTTAGAAGCATACGCAGGCAGCAAAAGGAAGCAATACCAAAACGCTTTAAATGTGTTGAAATGGTTGATGGAGCCTAAGTCTTCAAGAAATTTGATCACAAGCCCCCCCATTCGGAGATGCAATCCGGTTAATTTCACTCTCTTTAAATCCTCCGGATGAATCTCAAACACGCACATCAAGACGATCGCAGCAAGCTCTCTGGAAACCCCATCAACAAAGAGGAAGCGTCATTTCTCACGGCCCCACGAGGGAACCGAAGCGTATGCTGCAAACCCGTCCTGATTTATGCTGCACCATTACCCGGTTAAGCTACCGCTTTTGGGCCGCGCCAAAACCACTCCGCAAAAACTCAATCAATTTTCACCTCCACCGGAGAAGACACACCTGAGAGGAGACAGTTGAACGCGCGTTGAGGGCGAAAAATAGCACCAGGCTTACCGCTGTCACCCGCGGTGGCTGGCAACCCGGCCCCGTGAGACAAAGTGGCCCCCGAAATCCCCACTGGAAGGGATTTCCACACGCGCCCGTGCTCGCTTCCAGGCGAATGATTTCTGTGGCTTCTCGCGTCTTTTAGCTTTGGAGGCATTTTTTAACCAGCACCGACAGTCCGCACACGCCACACTTTGCGTGGATTCGCACTCGCAACGCCGTGCCCTTGATTTGAGTGGAAATTTGTGCGGAAGAATAAATCGCGCAATCGTTCTCGGGAAGCTCGCAGAAGATGAAAGGACTGAGAGGCGCACGGCACACTCCGATCGATTTAAGGCTTCCTACGGGCAGGCGTTGCTTTCGCGATCCACATGGCAACGGGCTGAGGCGTTTCGTTGTGCCACTTTGCCATCGGAGCACACTGTCGTGTGGGCACAATTATGGAATTTAAGCACCGTTCGGCCCTACATACACCGA
Organism: Anopheles dirus; assembly: GCA_000349145.1. Taxonomy (NCBI): domain Eukaryota; kingdom Metazoa; phylum Arthropoda; class Insecta; order Diptera; family Culicidae; genus Anopheles; species Anopheles dirus. Next base: position 4,842,248 of record KB673423.1, read on the forward strand.
CACACATCCTCTGACGATTCAATTTAATTTTCTGCCTCATCTTTACGGCCGAAAGCCGGACCCGGCACAGATTGAATTTACTGCTCGCTCAGCCAAGGGGGACACAAATTCTGCAAGTTTACATTGCATTATACACCGACACCGAAGAAGCGCTGGTGCTTAGGCTTATTTATCCCTTCAAACGATCGTTAGTCGTGCGCTTTTTTGCTCTCCCCCACAGCAGTCGCCTTCTTCCTCAGATCCATAACATAATGTTATCTGCGCGTTATTAAAAAAAACCCGGAACCTCCTGTTTACACTCCCTCCATTAAAAGCGTCTTTCCGGGCGGACGGAAACTGCCATGACCAGCAGAATGTGATGTCGGGAGGGTGGTAGATGTCGGGCCCGGGATGATTGTAAATTTTTTAAGCCCACACCGACAAGCAGACACACACACACATACAGCACCGAGAGCTTGGGGCTCCGTCGACGCGGCCGTAAATATGCTCTGTACGCTTGAATCACTTTAAAGTCTCATAAAATGCTTATGTCAATGCGACGGAATGTGGAGCCGTAAGTAAGGCGTGAGCACGAGAGCAAGCCCGAGACGGATGTACTGGGTCGCGTTAAATTTTATCGCGTGATGAGCGTGTTCGGCTTTATGTGCGACACTTGAGGCAGGAAAAAATATTCTCTTGAGATAAAAGAAGAAAAAAAAAGCATTGGTTAAACTCGTTTGGGCCCTGTTCCCTGGGTTGATGTGTCGTACGTACCTTTCGGGGGATTGACCGCAATCGCGCTCCGGAACAGGCTTTCCTCGTCCGCCCAGTCACGATTTCGGCGCACCGTTTTTGCACTGTACGCGACCAGCAGCAGCCCAACGCACGCCAGGACAAGCTGTCGTCGCCGGGGGCCGAAGGCTTTAGCACTGCTGCGATGGGAGCGACCACTCCGACCACCACCACTAACGACACTCGCACTGGCAGACGGAACGACTCCAGTGCTGCGGAACTTGCCATACCGGCCACTGGCAACACTGCCACCGTTGCCATTATCACCCACGAGACCACTCACGCCCCCCGCACTGACACACTCACTGGCCCTCGCCGGCGGGGCCACCAGGGCGGTACACTTGCGCACGATCGACCTAACCCAACTTTTTGCACCGGCTGGCCGGCGATGGCCATGGCACCGTGATGGTGGTGGTGGCGTCGGTGAGGATGGCAGTTTCCCGCTGCCGCCACTGTTCGTTGCCGAGGAGCCGCTGGACGCCGGGTTGCCACGGGCAACGCCGGCACCATCAATCAGTGCGCTCACACCGAGCCCGATCAGTAGGCAGTAGCCGACGCTCGGCAAATACAGGATGCGCTCGGCCACGACGAAACCCACGTAGAACAGGAGGTTGCTGGCGGGCAGGAAGGGTAGGGTGAGCAGCGCGACACACATCAGCAGCGCGGCCGCCGGAGAGTTGTGCAGCGAGCACCCGTGCCCACTGCCACCGTCGTCCGCGGACGTATCCGGACTGTCACCCCGCACGGACGACGCGCACGAGCTCGACGCGGATGACGAGGAGGACGCTGAGGATGAGGTGTAGGAAGAGGAAGAGGAAGCGGAGGACAGGGATAGGGCGGCGACGAACGGGAACGGATGCTGCTCCACCACCGGCTGCGGCTTATCGCCGAGCGGCCAGTGACAGGCGTACTTCTTCCCCACGGTCGTTCCTTGGAAGCTCTGGTTGAAGTTGATGCTGGCACTGTCGTTGTTGTTGTTGCTGCTACTGCTGGTAGGCCTCGCCGTGCCCTTGCAGAAGAAGCTGGCCAGGCCAGTCGAAGGCGCTAGTGATAAATATTTGTATTCCGGCGCGTATCCACCACCACCACCACCACCACCGGCGCACCCGCACATGATGGACGACAGGCCGTTGTTGTTGTGCAGCGTCCGGCAGGTGCTGGTGTGGTGCTGCAGCCCACCCACCATGTCCTGCTTGCACAGTGTGCAGCCAGCGCCCGCTGCGTCCGCATCCTCCGTCCGCAGCCGATGCAGCTTGGAGGTAAGCTTCCGGTTGAAGCTGGAACCGGCGGTGGCGCTCCTCGGCGCGGCCGACTGTCTCGCTAGCGCACGGCAACTGCTCCACAGCGCCCAGCCGAGCGCCAGATAGAAGAGGCACGCCAGGGCCACCTTCCGATCGAGCACGGAGCCGATGCGCGGTATCGCGTCCATGCCCCAGTCGAAGCTGAGCACGTCCGGAAGCAGCAGCAGCTGGAAGTTGACGACCGGCAGGTAGGTGAAGGTGAGAAACCGCGTCCACAGCGAACCGCTCCGGGCGGTCGGATTGTCGGCGGTCGAGAACAGCGTTGCTGGACGCGGCAGCGTCAGCCGGCAGTGTACGATGAAGGCAAGCGACAGGGCAATGATGCCGAGACTCCGGACCCGGTGCTGGAAAACACGGTAAACACAGACGACGGATTAGTGTCTTGAAGCTTTTCGCGAGGGGGATCGCGAGTTTTACAACCGAAAACAAAACAATCTGAACTGTCAACCAGACGGGGAGCGTCATGTCTACAAGTAGGCGCTGGAAACTCGAGAGAAGCACACCACTACTACAGCAGCGCCCTCTCTAATTAAGCTTCCCGTGACCGCGCATACATATTACAGCAGCTGTTTGCTCAGCAAGAGAAGACCCAACGAAGGAGCCATCTTCGAAGCGTCGTGAATTATTTATTCAGCCTTAATTAAAGCGTAAATAAATCATGCAACCATGCCACGTGGAGCGGTGTGCTGGTCGAGTGCAGAAGCAGCAGCGAGCGAAGAGGCAAGAATTAGTTCTTCTGCCACAGCCGTCGACGACGGCGATGAGGATCATTGACTTTTGATGGGTTCATAATGGAGGCATAAAAAGATTCTTCCACTCCGGGGCGAGCCGGCCATTTCGGGGGCGAAGATCCCGGCCGCCACTGATAGAGCCAATAACTTCGAGCTGCTGAGAGCGTTCCAGGGCCCATCGTAGCGACCGGCACCATTCAACATCGATAGCGTTGGATTATTCTATTACAGAGTCAATGTTTGTGCCCGAGTAGATTTTTATTTGCGACATATTTCTTGCCCTCGGGTTTGGCGCGCCGAAGACGAAGGGCACGCGGTTTGCAAAAGGAGCCCGAAAGCGAGAGTCAAGATGGCTGCAGGCAATCGATTGATGATGGAGTGCGTCTTGAAATGCGGACTGTTGCCTGCTCCTTGAAATGCTTTGCGCACGAAAAGAAACGGAGGCGAAAGAAAAACCCGGCAGGTCCGCTCCGCTAATGGAATATGATGGAACAAGCTGGCAAAGAAAAATGGCCATCGCCGAAGTGCCGGATACGTTCAAATATTGTCACAGAACAGGTGCCGGGACGTGGGACGTGAGTTGAATTTACGACCAAAACGACGACGACGACGACGACGACGACGTTCGGCTCCACTAAAGTGGAGCGTTTGTCAGGGCAGCGAATTGGATGGATGATGAATGGGTGCCTGAAGGTAAACTTACGCTCGGGAGTTGGACATTCTTTTCAGTCCCAGACCCGGCGACTGAACTTTAGCTGACCCCACTCAGACACTGGAAGAGTTGAGTGTTTTAGCGATCAATAAAAGAATCAAAAAATCACTTTCAACTTCGTGCGCTTTATTGGACTCGGGACCGGTCGTTTCGACTCCCTTCGGTGCCGCTCTCAGGCGTGGGGGTTTTAATTTCACCCGCGGTTCGATTGATCGAGGTTTCGGTATCGGGAAATGGAAAGTTGATCCCTTTTGCAAACGGATAGTGTAAAGTTTGCTTCCAGCGCCGGACCGCCGGGGGATAGGTTTGTGCTTGGAAGCTAATTTATTTGCGAAACTGAGACCCTTGCAGTTGACTGGGTTCTTATTTTTCGGGAAAGAGCATTCCGCGGAAAGCACTCAAAAGCTGGTTCTACATGGGTGCGTTCGGCACGGGCAATACGACACGAGCGAATGAACGTCTTGTTTGCCACAAAAGCTTGTGGATGTTGTACGCAGCACGTACCAGACCATACAGACCGTCGTTCGCAATCGGAAGCTCCGGGAGGAGGTGCAGGAAAGTTTAGCAGTTTCGAGACAAGAGTCGAGCCAAAGAACAAAAGTTTCGCACCCGCACCCGATTCCACCGAAACTGTAAACCCATCAACTCGACGACGACGACCATTGAGCGTTAGATTCATTAAGTCGGAATCTTACATCCATCTTCGGCAAACGCTCGGAAGTTTTGACGTTGTTTAAGCAATCGAGCCACCGGCCCGGGCTCCTGTTGATTCTTTGCGTTCGTGCGAAGAAGTTGAGAATCTTTGAATAATTTGATTTCATGCTCCACCTTGCACCCGAGCCACCCGGCCCTTCCGGCTGCTCCGGCAACGCTCTTCTCGATCGATGGAATCGAAACCTCGAGCACCGCAGCGAACAATAAAAACTAAATAATAACTATTCCATTCAACTTTGCCAACCACCAACCCAGGGTGGATCGAGTTGATGAGATGAGAAAAGTTGCCAAACTATCTCCGGTTGGGGAGGTGGTAGGCGGGGGGCTCAATTTCGACTCACTCACGCTCGAGTGGTTTGCTTATTTTCTTTCGAATCTTAACACGACTCCACCAGCGCCCATTCTGTTGCGCTTCGTTTCGTGCTCCGATCGTTTAGCGCTTTGTATTTGGCGAGTTTGAAATTGAACCCTTCAGGGGAGAACAGAGAAAAAACACCAACTGAAAATGGATCCCTGCCTTTTGGCTCGATCGTAGTCGAGGAAGTGTGGATTTGCATTTGAATTGTTATATTGTTGCTGGTGTGTTTATGTTGCTCCGGTAAAGATAATAAGCTTTGGGAATGAGTTCATGTCTGGATTTGTTTTCAATGGAGTATCAATTTAGGGCTGAATCAAAGGAGCGTTAGATTGTATTGCAATGAAGTTGCGCAAGCACAATAAAAGTAATTCCGACGGATGTTCATAAATGAAGAACTTTGCCGAAATATAAAAGATGGGTACCGTGTGGTCGTAATGAAACTTGAATGTAGCAGGATAAGTTGAAAGTAAGGCAATGATAATATCTAGGAGCAAAGAGATCAGTACTATGTAACCTCATTGGAGTGAGATGATCTTCAGTATGTGATAGACATCTTCAAATTCGTTTGTAACGCAGATATTCTATTTTCGTGTGCCAGTTTGCTTTCTTAGCAAAACATTATTTGCAATATATTTGCTAGATCTAAACAAGCTTGCAATTCACCTCAAAGTATGACTCCTTACAATGCAAATGTTCCAAATGGTAGCCAACTAATGAAATGCCTAAGGAACATTATGAGCTAGTATTGAGTCGTCAGAACAGATATACTTCGTTGCAAAAGAAAACAACCCAGTACCAATCAACATATATCGATGAATGCAACACGAAGCACTCGTCTCGTTGATCCCTTCATCAAACCGGAACGAAAACTTTCCAGCCAGGCAGGTGCTTGCGCTCGGAAAACCGGCCGGGCAGGGTCGTCTCGAAGGCTCCGGGTGAACTTTCCCCACACCGAGCGAGCCGTTTTTTGATGAATAGTGCCACAAATTTGCTCGACCGAACCGAAGCGAAGAGGATGCGACTGAGCGTGGCTCACCTCACAGCCACAATCGATTGATGAAAAGACACAGCTGGGACGGGCGCGTGGGAGAGCTGGAGCATCCCATCACCCGTCGGGATGAAGTTTCAATTCATTTCGGTTTTCAGTCTGCATCAAATTGCCAATTAGCTGTAAAGGCTGAAGCCCAGCCCGGCAGGGCGGAGCCCAGCGTTTGCTGATTAGTTGAGGTAGGAAAGTTTCGCCATGCTCGATCGCACGAATCGACGGGCGGACGGCAAAAGGGATGGCAAAAAATAATTGTAAAACTTGTAAACTATCCTCCTTTATCAGTGGCTGAAAGTTTATCCTTATCCGAGGCAAATTGAATTCCGGCCCTGCCCGTGTGCCATGAACCCGGAGCCGTATCGGCATCGGCTCACGGCGATTGAGTTGGCGGTGTTGGGTGGAGAACAATTGCTTTAAAATTAAAAGCAAAATGTGCATTAAAACTATTTTAATTTCAGTCGGCCTCGCAGGAGAAGTTTGTTCCACGACAGTCGTACCTTTAAGATGTAATTACTTCAGTTTTGTATGTTTAACGCTAAGTGTCTCCCATCCTTAAAGGCGACGCAAAAAAATCCATTTTTCTTTTTATTTCGCGCTTAATAAATCATGCAAATAGCGAAGCAATTGTTTAGCATCGTTTAACTTGTCAGTATGATTAGCACCCGTAGCCGTGGACGGGAGAACAGAAAGTCAAGCAATAATGACCACCATCAAGCCGATAATGCTGATGACTGAGCAAACAGAATTTCCAATTGTAACGATTTTTCATCTCCTTCTTCGAGGGGAGGCTTCCTGTCGGAATGATTTGCAGCGCGCTATGCCCCTGGCGAGCCTGGTGGGGCAGAGCCGGTGAGTTGAAAAGAGTTGCAATCGAGACGCGTTTGCTGGGAAATCGCTTTTCCGTTCATTTCCTTGCGACGGAACCGTGCACCGCGCGGGAAGGCGAACGAGTGTGGGAAACCCGTCCGATAGGAATCGATTGCTAACGAGCTCGGAAGTGAATTTCTTCTCTGTGGTTTGTGGTTCTGATTCCGATCAACACCCGGCCCATACTTCTCCCCCCGGGGGGCTGTGTCGGGGTGTGTGTGTGTGCATGTGCGTCCCTTCCATCGTTCTGCTAATCGCTGATGAAAACGGTTGATTCAGGAAGATAATTCCTGTAGCGGATTCAATTGATGCCGATCGATGAACCGGGTGTCTTGCGGGGGGAGTATTTTTCCGCTTACACAGGGTCTCCCTCTGCTACGGATGTGGTCAGACAGGCAACGAAGCAATGGTATTAAAGGTAGCTTGAACGGAGAAGGAAACGGGAAAGGTAAATCAATCATTTCCGCTGGTGTGTAGCGAGCATGAGCTGGTGCTGATAATTGGCACTGGCATTGAGTTTGTTACGCAGAAGAAATGAAGGGTATATCGAATGGTTGTTTGTGGTATTATGCGTTGAAAATCTAGTGTCTCAATATAATTACATTGCTATACCATTTTGACTTGGTAAGAACCTATATTTAGCTAACAACTGAAGTTGCTCTCTCTCTCTTTTCTTTAGTGAAAATCGAAGTTTTTGGTCTGATATATCATTTTTACGCCATAAAGTATGCAATTCGCATCACTTCAATGCATCATTAACGTTTATTTGCTCTTCATTCGCCTGTTTGATAAAGAGTTCTTGTTGGGAGTTCTTTGTTGAAGCAAAACTTAGTAGCCCTTGCAAAAAATTGGTGGCGCCATCTGTTGAGGGGTATGATCCCAACAAAATTGAGTAGAAAATATTAATTAAATGTATAATCTTTCGCAACATTTTCTACCTTTTCAAAAGGTATTCGAATAGATGTGTACGTTTATGAATGAATAGATGGAATATTCCATTACAAATTTCTTTTCATTCTCAATCATCGTAAGCAAATACGAAAAATAGACCCTGCGGAAACCCCCAAAACAGGAAGCAATATCTCGTGGCTATTTTTGAAACGACCGCTTTCAAAAGAACAAATAATCGAGCTTCATCCCAGACGTGGGCTTTTGATCGAAGAAACCCTTCACACAGTTTGTTGCACTGGCCAGAAATAGCTGCGCTGATTGCTGTGGGAAATACAAGATCCGCCTACCTATGCCATTTCACATCTCAAGTGTGTGTGTGTGTGTGTGAGTGAGTCTACAAGCTTCCTCTGAATAAGGAACACTGCTTAGGGCTTTACGTTGGAATTGTTTGACAGTTTGCGGTTTCCTTCGGAACCGTCTCCATCCCCAACTCGAGAGCCGAAAGTTTCGACCTTTCGCATTCATCAGCGTTCACCGTTTACCGACAGTTGCAGGAATTTGGGTAGCGCCGATCGGCGCGAGCGAGAATAACGGCACCGACACCGGCACGGCTTCCCCGTCGTGGAGCGTGGGATTTTTAGCAACTTGCAAGGATTTTCTCCCCCCCACGATCGGGCGCACCGCGAAAGGGTTCGCGAAGCAGGCGCGAACCTCAAAGGCGGGCGCGAAAACCGGCCATTTAAACCGTTTAAGCTGCAGTAAAGAGATTAGGCTTCTACGTTCGGCTTTTACATCGATTTCGCCCGAAAGTGGTTTTGCCGCGCCAGGACCTCGCGGGTGACTCTTTTCGTCGTTTCTGTGCGAGGGATTGGTGCTGCTTACTGCGTAACGTGAATGGGCAGGTGTGGGATGCGATGGGTAGCTTGTAGTGTGTCAATCACACAGTAGATTGATGAAAAAACTCCCTGGAACTGGATTTCGGTGGGATGAAAATCGTGCTTGATCCACGATAAGAAGGGATAGCTTAGGATGTGCGTTTTGCTTTCATGTGTGAGTGAGTGCGGGATTTTGCAAGAACGTTTTCTACGAAATGATTAATTCGAAGTCCAAATGCTGACAATAAGAGTGCTTAATTGACATAAATCGAAAACGCCTGAAAGTATGCAATTTTCTGTCGAGTGGCATTTTGAAGTGACGAAATTGAAGGAATGCACAATTTTCAATTTAAAGCAACATAATGAAAGAGGAATTCACCATTTTCCTGTCGAAAAACTAAACATATCGTTCACATACTTAACATCGAAGGTAAGTAGTTCCACCGTAGTGTTTATCACATGCTTAACACATCACTCAAACTCTTAAGAGCCTCTCTCTCTCTCTTTCAATTTCTTCGTAACGGTTTTCTCCACCAACAAGCCCTCCAGCGGAGGCACTTTGCGATCGATTTCACCTTCCTTCACGACACGGTTTCCCGTTACTTCCCGTTGGTTTCCCGTTGTGCCGGCAGGTCTTTAGTCCAGCTCGTAGTCATTAGTCAGCGGGAAGACGGATACGATACATCTCCCTGGCCGCTGGGAAGAGGCACCAGCAAGATAAAAGGGAAACTAAAGTTCGTCTCGAGCATCCTTCTCCTGGACAGCCCTTTGCGTGTATGGTGGAAGTGGAAAAATGTACCATCAGGCAGAACCAGGCGGGTATGGAAGGGTAGAAAAAGTTTTCCCACCACCTTCATCATCGCTATTATTGTGATCATCGTCTTCGACAATCGTGTCGATTACGTGAACGGTGAACAGGTGCTCTTGCGCACACCTCTGGCTTCCTCTTTGGCGAGTGCAATCAAGGATCCTCCAGCGAGTGGATGGGCGCTTGAAAGCGGAACACCGTCGAGCGGCAGTGCGCAGCGTGGAATATTAATTTTCTTGCAAGCAAGCAAGAAAGCAGCATCAAACGTGCAACTGGTGTTTGGTGGAGGCTGCTGCCGCTGCTGGTGTTGATAATAGGAGCTGTTTTTCACCCTTCCTGCCGGCACGCCCGGCAAGTGGATCAACTTTTCCCATAATCAACGATGAAATCCCGGTAAAGTGGAATTCATGAACTCATCCTCCAAATGGGACGAACTTAAATTGACGTACTCCACGAAAGACATCGACGATTGGGCCGAATTAGGCTGACACACCCTGCACGAAGGCGCGTTGCATCATCGGCGCCCGCTTGGATGCTGCTTCGTCACTCGAAAAAGAAAACACAACCTCATTCGGAGCGAAATGTCAAATGTCGAAACTTTGATCGACCGAGCTTGGAGCTTGCAGCTGCAGCGGCTGAAAATGAGTTCAGGATATTAGATCCCCGCACCGGGAGGACTCCGCGCGACAGACAGAGCACGCCGTAAGGTCGTCGTGCTGTCACTGTAGTCTATTTGCGTACTGCTTGTAATGCACGTTTCATGTTTGCCCGGAGCTCTTGATTGGATTCGGGTGGAGTGAATTGGAATGACATTCTCTAGGAGTGCCATTTTTTTTCTCTTCTCTGCACGCTTTCCGAGCTCGAAATTCCCGTACTCGTAAAGGAGTGTGCTCGGCGTCGTTCCCGTCGCCGCTTTTTGCATGCTATGCATTTTTAAATGGAAATCCGGAGGAGAATCACATCAAATACGACGGAAAATGTGTGCTTTGTGGTGTGGGAACGCAACAAAAAAATCACACACACACCCACACACACATACACACGGTTCGCAAGCTTTACTCGTTGTTTAAAGTGTAATTAAAGAATTGATGTTTTGAGACACTCTCGAGGTGAGGTGTATTTGGCTAGGAATGCTAGAGACACTGGTCGTATGGTCCCTGTACTGATCCCTCGTAGCACCAGTAGCTTATGGAGTAGACGCAACCATCTTCAGCGTGTAACGACATGCAGACGGTACTACAAATCTGCCACCATAAATCCTTCCATTTCGAGGAGACTTCGACTCTGCCAGACGGGGGAACAAAAGCACCCGTGAACTCTCTCCAGACGGAGAACGGATCTGGCCAGAAGGAACCACCCCGACCGACCGATTGATCCGAAACGGATGAAATAAATCTGTTTACCAGGAACATTCAATTCGCGTGTGGAAGAATCTCACGTACACGACCAAGGCGAAGGCTCGCAGAGTGCCGCGCTTCCAACAAAAGGGAAATTCCGAACCTGCAGAAGAGTGCATCGTTTGCGCACATTTCGGAAGTTATTGTCGATACGACGAATCGGGACCTGGGTAGTAGTGGTGAGTCACCACTGCTCCGTACCCAAATTTATCACAATCCCCACCGGTGTGCCAATCCAGCTGGAAGGGTGCTGGAAGGGAAAGAGCGAAAACGACATTAAATTCGCAAAACGAACGAAAGAAAAACACCGGCGAACGAGAGCCGAGTTCCGAGTGCAAAGGTTGTGTGTCCTCGCTACGTGGCGTGCAGCGCCTGTGTGTATGCAGCACCGCACAACACATACACAGCTTCTGCGAGGCGCACAGCGCAAAAAGCTTTGGTTCGGAAAGCGAACGAGAGCAGAGTGAAAGCAAATATTTGAATGGAGCTAAATTCACGGTTGTTCACCGAGAAAGATGATTGTAAAGTATGCCGCCCTGGTTCCCCTTCAGGCGCAGGGTTTTCGCTCTGCGGGCGTGCAGCAATCCAGGCGTCGATCGATCGAGTTCTGCCCGGTCGCTGGTACCTGGAAGAAGAGCAGAACATTCTTTGCACATTCTCTCGTCCTCTCCGCCGTGCTGCCATCATTGGTATGCTCCTGGGTGGCATCATTTCTGTCCGTTACCACTCCCCCCCTCCCGCCTCCTCCCCCTTCCTCTGTCCACCCTTCCCAGTCAACTCGACTCTCCGGACAACAAAAGCATCGGTTGCAGCACTTGATCAATGGTGCCGTTGATTATTCCGCTGGATGTTCCTTTCCGTCGCATCCGGTCGGGGAAGTCGTGCCAGTACTTTTTTTTCTCTCTGTTATTCGCTCCTGGCTCCGCTATCTGGCCATTCTCCGACTAGTAGGTTTTTTTTTCTTCTTTCACTGCGAAATGGCTCCGCCAGGGTTTTGTGAATAGTTTCCATTGAGTCGCGCCGCTATCATCTTCTATCCGTATCCTCTTCATTCCGAACCGGTGAGCAAATACATCCCCCACATTCAAACACACACACACACATACAGAGGTAGAGGTTTCACTTTTGATATCCTGTTGCTGCACTCGCCGACCGGCAGCTGGGTAGCGTGATAAGGGGGAAGTTTGTTTGACGGGCGAAGAATATAGACTTGCTACGTTTTTGAATGATTTTGATTAACGGTCCATGAAAAATGGGCGGAGAGATCTCTCCCGTTCTCACTCTCTCTCTCTTTTAATACGTGATTTGTCGACATCCTGTCTGTTTTTTTCTCTTTTCGGTGGGAGGAACAGGAAGCCGGATGTTGCAAATAATGTTATCACGTGTAATGAGATATCGTTCCGTGTGAACTGTGTGATGAGGAAAGGTTCAAAAGGATGTGCAACAGGGACAGTGTAAGAGGGGACATTTTTAGACATTAGGTAAACATGGAAATGTGTGTTTATTTTGTGAGTTAGTGTAATTTTAAAATCAAATAGAAATTGTTAAGGGAACCGACTCTGCTTGATGGACTTGAAGAATAGATTGTTGTACTTTTAAGAAGTTATCTAACGTAACTGAGTACAATCTTCAAAGACAGTATTTCTTATGACCGCTGTCTGCCTTTGTGAACTCGGTATGATGTCTTCGATCGATCTTCTTTTGTTCGAAAGCAGCAAACATCGGTGAACAGAGAACAACTTTGCTGTTCACCCAATGCGAGCATTTTACAGTGGTCTGTTTCTAAATTCCTGACGCTCCGCTTTGCTTGTTTTTTTTCTGTTTGCTGCACCTGTTCACTTGCTGCCTTCCATAACTATTCAAATCCCATGCACAACATAAAAATGTTCCGTCTTGCCGCCATCGAAACCGGTGACGGCCGCCGCCGCCGCCGCCGTCGGTGCCAATCGGTGCCAATGGGATGCGAACGAGCGAGCGACTATTGCGTTGTGCTTTTGTACGGTCCGCCTGTCTTTTTGCATTGAAGCTTGCACACAGTTTCGACGAATGCATTGCTGCTGTGTATGCGGCATTTTTGTGATGGCTTTTTTTCTCTCTCTCGCATAGCACATTTATTTGCAGCAGCGAAAAAGCATTGGATTGTCAGTTTTGAATGTGAATCCACACAACAGCGGGCCGTTATTGTTGTGCTTCGGTGGAAGGAGCGTCTCTCCGGAGCGGTGGAGATGGAGAGATTTATGAGACCATGGTGGTTTATGAGATAGGATGCATGCATTATTCCTTTATTCGCATCGCTTCCGGGGCTTAAAACATCCTGGAAACCTATTTCAACCTAGTGTGTGGGAAGCATGGCGCTCGTTGTCGTTGCAAAGCAAGATGTCATCGCGGCAGCCTATATCGAACATAGGTGCAACCGAAACCCCTCGCCTCGCGATAAATGCTCTAGACAGCGTGAAAACAGTGAAAGTGTAACCGACGAGAAAGCTGCCACAGTCTTTAGCTGCACGCTCGTTCGCGCCCTTTTGGCCACATGCCATTCCGGCCGTTCGTTTCGTGAAGCAGCCAATGGTCTAATGTGATAAGCAAACAAGCGCGCTCCGGCCAACAATTCTCAGCTTCCCGGTTCGTGACTTCGATTCCAATCGCGCATTGCGTCGTTCCGTTCTCCCTTATCGTCCGGTGCTGGCTTGGCGGACCGTATAATTGCTTCTTTTGCCATAGCGTCCGCAGCGCGGCAGATCGACTTCAGTTCAGTGCCAGTACGCGAACCGGGAAGGCCAGTTGGAGAGTGTGATCGTGAAGATTCCTATCGAAAGCGAGAGACAGCTTTAAAGTGTTTCAAACTCGCCTCCCATGTGATAAGGGGGACCCTAAAATGGCACAAAATAGGGTGATTGTTGTGCTTATTGTTGTGCTACAAGTAGTGCTGGGCTCTGGCCAACAGCTCATAGAAGAAGGTTGTCCCACAGCGACCCGTCCTCACATGACTCGGTGTGATCAGTACTACCGCTGTACGGTTCTGTCGAAGGACGCTCACGTTTGGGTTGCAACCCAGTGCCAGAAGGGGCTTGTGTACATGCACAATCTCGGGACTTGCGTTGTTCCAGGTGAGTTGAGGTGTTGCAGAAACTAGGTCACATCGCTCGAGCTACTGAAGCGATCGCCTCCGTACCCTAGTTCTGACGTGTGATAAGTGAAACTTGTGTTTTCTCGCTTGTTCAAATGCAGGTCGCACACGGTCGGGTGACCGGTTCGTGCTAATGAAGCGTGAAACACGATCAACACGTTACGTTGTGCCGATCACGTAGCAGATTCCACTTTCTGAATGAAAGTGGTCTCGGGAACTTCTTGTAGAGAATCGCTTTTAACTTATTTCTCGTCCGTATTCCGCTGTTACAGATAGCGATTGGGAGTGCGATATTTCATCGGAGAAAGAACTGAACCACAGTGACGAGAACGTGTACGGAATTGACAACCTCCACGTTCCTGCCACTTCCAGTTCTCAGGCCGGAAGTGAGGAACATTCACAGGAACTTCCGATTTCGGCCACCTCGGGTGTGGATCGCACGAAAGCTGATGGTGGAAGCAGCTCAGCCTTGGATCAAAATGACATCGAATACAGTGGGGACGGAAGTTTGGAGCGTTTAAGTGACGAGCTAAGCACAGCACCAACTCACATTAAAGCTCCTACCGTCGATCCATCCAAGTCACCATTGAGCGCTACACAGTTGGACTCTTTTCTCGCCTACTACGATACGCAAAACGCACTCAAGCTGAAAGGGAAGCTACCACCGCCGAAGATGACGGAGACTTCTTACCTGGCCCGGCTGAAGCAGATTGTAAGCCAACAGAAAGAACTGAATGAAATGACGAAAATACCCACGAACGAGAATATCTTCACGTATAAGGCTATCCCCGTGGAACAGCTCGCCGGGGGTAAGCAACAGGAGAACGCAACAGAAGCGCCTCCACTGTCCGACTTGAACCTATCACCGGGCATGCAGGAGATCATCAAGAGCATTCTCGACATTTCGCAAAAAGCCATCGCGAATCAAAAACCTCCTCCAGCTCCGGCACCAGCTCCCGAGGTAAAAGATCCAGTAGTGAAGCCGATATTTATACCGATTTCATTGCATCCTGCGCCAGTGGCGGATGTTGCACCAGCTGTCCCTGTTGCTATTCCTACTACCACTACAACTACTACTACTGAGCAGCCAGCAAAGGCAACGTTCAGTCCAACTCAACCCAGTGTACCATCAGCAAATGAACTGAAGTTCGGTCAAAATAGTTTGAGAGGCCCCGAGGGAAACAACGCGATCTACCACGAGTATCATCGACAGGTACTGTATGACGCCTACGGGAACAAGTTTATACCGAAAGATGCCTATCAAGCGGTACCACCGAATTATCCTGTGTATAATCCTTACTTGAGTCCTGTGCAACCGGGAGCTTTCTACGGACAAGCGCCTTCGCTTTCACGACCAGGTGATGGTGTGTCGTATTTTCAAGATTATCGATATTCTCCTCTGCGGATTAATGCTCCAGTTAATGAGTTTGCAGATGCCGATCGAGTTAAAACTCTCGAAACAATCGATTCCTTCGAGAGTGATGATGTGAGTAGCTTAGAAAAGGACTTGCCGCTCCCGCTAGAAAAACACGGGGAAGATTCAGACGATGAGGGCTTCGATGAGGACAGCCCAACAGGTTCGGATACTGCCCACACGAAGTACAAACGGAAGTTGTTCACTCTCGGCGACTCTACCTTCGATTACGAACAGTACAAAGACAGCATGCTACCGCTCATCAATGCCAATCCTGACGACGATCGTATCTCGGTCGTGCTGTGTATGGTGGGAAGCCGACAGCCGAACAGCACCGACTGCTTCAAGTACTACATCTGCAACCCACACAACGGAATGTTCCAGTCATACACGTGTCCCCCGTTGACGGCTTTCAACAAGAAGTCACGCATGTGCGATCTCACCACGTACAAACACTGCGCGAAGGTGATGAACCCGCCGGCAGCACCACGGCAACAGTTGCGCACACGCAAGCAGCCCGCCGTGACACAACCGAGCACAAACCAGATCCGCGAGATCAAGAACGAACTCCGGAAGGCTCAGAAGTACGTGGAAATGATACGGCTGGAGGCGAGCAAACTGAAACATCACAGCGCACCACCGCAGCCGGACCAGAAGGTTATCTTCCTGCCGTCGATGGGAGCTCCAGCGCCGGGCGCCACCAAGCGTGCCCCACAGGAACAAGCACCAGCGAAAAAGACGAAGAGGAAGAACTCATCCGTCGCGACGAAACAGAGCCAACCGCAGCGAAAAGTGCCCCGCTGCCGGTTGGAGGGTCGCATGCCGGATCCGATGGATCAGAGCAACTACTACGTCTGCCACCGGAAGAGTCCGAACAAGTTCATCAAGATGAAGATGGCTTGCCCGCTGAATCTGTCGTACTGTCCGGACACGCAGTACTGCACCCTGAATGGGAACTGTTAGGTGTTTGCTGGGACAGAATTTGGGAGACTATTTATTCTTTAAAAGTCGATTATTTATTTGTATTTTTATCTAACGTAATACAGTCGGAGCGAAGCGTGTTGAAAAGCATTCGTTTTGTACCCTTCGAAGATATCACAAGTGTCCAAAAGGTTATGTCTAGGTTTATCGGTATTCTTTCTGTTGTTTTGATAATGTTTCTCTTGCAGATAGAAGTTTATATGCGCGGCACAGCTAGCTTTAGATTCGAGCGGTAGTGTACCACTACAATGCTGCGCCATTTTTCTTTTCGCACTAAACTGTCATAAACACAGCAACTCTCGACACAGTCGTTTGCCATTGTCAGTGGAAAATGGCGTCGCTGGTGGCAGTAACGACAGATGCAACGACGCTCCGAACGAACTGTATGGTGCAAAATGCTACTCGCGGGAACATCCCACTGGGCCACCGTACCGTAACTCGTTATTTTATAGCGCACGGGCACCCGGACTGTGTGGGGGGGAATGGGAAAGCGCGGTGCCGGGAGCGGTGGGTATAAATAAAGCATATTTAAAATTAAATGTATACAACGAACGGAGAGCGGTGAGAGTTGAAAAGCGGCCTTTACCTTATCTCTGGATCCGGCGTATCCCTTTATGATGTCATAAATCGCGCAAACCACTAAAGCTGTCACGGCCGTTTCCTTGCACAGGATGGCGGCCCCGGCGAGCAGCACGGTGGCGGCCAGTGCCACCCACTGCCGCCCGTCGCCCCACTGCCGCCACCGGACGTGCCGAATGTAGGCGAGCAGCGCCAGCAGGTAGAAGATGCAGCCGGTCAGATCCGCCCGGCCGACGACACCGGCCACCGCCTCCGTGTGGATGGGATGGGCGGCGAACAGCAGCCCGGCGATGGCAGGCCCGGCGGAGCGGCCACCCGGCACCGGCAGGATGTGCCGGGCGAGCTTCACCACCAGGCCGGTCGCGAGCGAGTGCAGCAGCACGTTGACCAGGTGGTAGCCGAAGGGTTTGAAGCCATCCAGCAGGTAGTTGAGCTTGAAGCTGGCCACGCACAGCGGGCGGTACGAACCGTGCGAGCCCGAGTCGGCCAACGGTGTGCCCCAGAAGTCGTTCTGCAGCAACTGCGCCCAGCCGGCCGAGGGGCTGCCGAGCACGTCCGGATTGCCGAGGATCGCTCGCCTGCAAGAAGAGAGGAAGGAAACCAGCGGTGAGACGACGGTGACTTTGCAGCACACAGTATCCAACTAATAGTGCACTAATGACGGAATCGAATTAGCAGAAGACGACGCGCCGAGACGACTGCAATTGCATTATTCACATTCACGCGAGTGCCCGGCCCGGTCGCGCGCTTCGATACAGTTCACGACCCGAAGTTCGCCGGAAGCGGCCTTTGCGCTCATGCATATTAATGTGCTGCGCCCGGCTGCCTTCTCCCGCCCTGCCGGGCTCCTGCCGGCCGTGCAGGAAGTCGGAGTGTCTGGTGCGAGAGAACGGCGAGACGGAACGACAACATTTATAAATTAAAACCATAAAGTATAATCCATGCGCATATTTGATACAATTATTTTCTCATTAGAAGCTTAAATCCGCTTCCTGCATGGGGAAGAGTTGCTCGTTGTCTTGTCGCGGGCACGCACACGCCTGAACGCTTTTTACAGTTTCACTCAGCCCGGCCTTCCCACGCGCCTGGCTTGCGATAGAAGAAAGGGCGGAATGGTAATGCGCCTGAAGGTAGGCAAATTGCAATCGGAGTGTGATTGTGTTGCGCGCTGGTAGCGGAGCGATACTACGGGACAATGTTTTCCCAGGCACGGGATAAGCACACGTACTTGTTTGTTTAGAGTCCGGCCGGAGGTTGTCGTTGCGAGGGATGAGAGATTATGCTGCAAGATTGTTATTTTCATTTGGGATGCAAAGCACTCGGACAAATGCGATGATCCAGTGGGAGGGGGAAATGTTTATTAAACAGGAGAATCAGCCGTTAGCAGGGAACGGTGCATTGGTTTATTGCACGTTTTGCATACTTCTTGACGTGTATCTGTCACCCCGACATATAACGTTGTTTATTGGACTCCTATCAGACAAGTGTGTTTAGAATTGCATACATGTAGGCGTTTTAAATAGTCAAGACACACACCACAGTGTGAGCAACCTGATGTGTCAGAGTAGGCCTTTTTCCACCAAACCTGCATTGAACGTCTGAACAGGACAATATTGATTTTGTTTCGCAATGTGTTTGCGCTGATGTATGTGTGCGTGTGTGTATTTTTCCGCACCACATGCCCCGTGGACATTGTGCATGATTAATCCCTTCCCGTTCGGGCCATTTCGATCGGGAGCGGGTTGCATTATTGCGCTCCAGGAAACCGGGATGACGTATCCATTCAGCCGCGCATAACCGCATTGTTGCACTCACCGCCGATAACCCGTTCATTAATATCGCTGACAACGAAGCCACTTATACTCGCCGCTTCGACTATCCCCATCCCGGCGGCGACCCAATTCGCGGTCACACAGCGGCCATCACTCAAATAGCCTCCCACCCGCCCCGCAGCCTGGCGCACCGGCTGGCGCGAAATATTCATGATGATGAAATCGAACAGGCCGTTCCGGGATGTTATCAGGACGAACGAATCGCAATAAACGCCCAGCCCGTGCCGAAGTGGAAGTGAAAGTAGAGACATTATGCTGCAGCCGCCGCCGCCGCCGCCGGAGTACGCTGCTAAAACTAATCGATCATGCAGACTATTAACGTTCGCTTCCATTTCAGTCCCTCGGGTTGCGGGTGCGTAACCGAGACCGAGCCAGTAGCGCGATTCCAGCACGGGGGTAGCGTCCTTCGAGCGATAAACCACAACGCCATCAACTTTCGCATTACGACGTCGTGCTCGCCCGTCGTGCAGCGTCGAGCCGGCGAACATGCACGGGCATTCCGGCACACTGCAACGACGATCAATTCATCACCCACCCACTCACCCACCCATCGGCCTGGGCCCGTGCGCGCGCCACGAGGTTGATAAACATATTTTATCCGGGCCCGTGCATTGACGCCAGCGCTGTGTGAGAGTGAGTGAGTAATAATGGTGATGCAATAAGCTGCCGGCGGTTCTACCGCTGCACCTGGCATATTACTTTGGATGGAAGTTGAAGAGTTGCGTACGCGCTGCACGGGAAGGCGACGTCGTTATTATTTTGTGCATTTCATGAGCTTCCTGGTGCACCCGCTCCGGGCGGGTGCGAGCGCTTTTAATGGTGAATGTGCAGGAAGCAAGCAGCGCGCTTGTTGGTGTGGGTAGTGCAGTAGAACAATTTCGTCTTGAAAGGCTGGCGAGAGAGGATAAATACTTTATTGCCTCGTTCCCTGGAAAGAACTGTTCTGACGTCATTGTTGGCTTATGCTTAGTATTGAAAGTTCTACGAAGAAGCATCTCTACAAATTGTTACGATGCGTATCGCGGGTTTGAGAACGAATATTGAGTTGGCAATTTATAGAAAATGTTATTTTTTAAATAAACTATGCCCGACATTCATTAAACTCATTTAAAACCACACCCAGAACACCTTTTAGTTAGAGGTAGATGCCATCCAGCGCTAATACAGCGTTAAGTGTAAAGGTGTAAAGCAAATTTCCCACTTTGAGGCGCAAACTTCACGTATCAGCCCGGATCTATGCAATATGCGTGACAAATGCTCCATAACTAATGATTTATTCTTTATTTGACCAATAGGATGTGACCGCAGCCAGATGTGCACTTTACCGCCCTTGAGTATGCAATCAGTGTGACAAATTGAAAAGTATCAATAGAAGTATCGCTAATTACCATTTTCGCTTTTGCTGAATACTATTAAATATGATGAAGATCCTATATAACATCAAATAAGGATTTCATCCAGGTACGGTCTCATAACAAGGACCATAGGGCCAATAGTATGAGAATAAATCATGCGTAATCACTTTCGGTAATTCGTAGCAGACGTTTAAAACCTCTATTCCTATGTCACCTTTGAACTTTCTGTAAAGGAATCCCCACAAAATTCGCTTCATGTGATGGACAAATTCTTCTCCCTCGAACGTTTTCATCCCTGCGAAAATAATATCCCCCACGTAATGGGTACGGGCGCTCCCGTACCATCGGCGCCACCGTAACGAAGTTCCGTTCTGACAAAATTCCTTGCGAGGAATGTGTGATTGAAATAGCTCACCTATAGGGCCCGGCGAATAGAAAAAAAAACCCGAAACCGAAGCGTATTTGCCTTTGCGAAGACGGTCCCGCCATCGCTGGAAACCGTGGCACAGGATTTGGTGCGAGCTTGGAGCGCGTAGATCGGCCGCGAGTACGCACAAAAGGTGACTGGCGAAGCTCAACCCGCATGACGCCGGTGATGAGGATGATGATGATGAGCAAACGCAGCATCCACCGCCACGGTGCTGCTAGATTTCCGCTCGAACAATGACAGGGACTGCTGCGGCCAAAGACCGTACTGAACGAGCCGGGAATGGAGGGATCAACCGTCGGCAAACCACTTCACGTTTTGGGGCAGCAGCGAAGCACACATTCCGCCGGTGTGAATCCGACCATCGCTAATTAGTTTCCAAGCTGCTACCGCCGCGTTAGGGTTACGCGGGCTGTGGTTTGCAATCTCCGATCCGGGCGCGTCTGATTCGGACGTCGCGCAGAAACCGCACCGGAAGCAGCACTGTTTCGCATGGGAAGCGTAGAGGTTGACCAACTCCGCCGGTGCGCCAGTGGATCTTGTGATGCGATCCTCACGGCAGCAGCAGCACGTCAGTCGTTGCGCATTTCTGACAGTGAGCCGTCGTTGTTTGTCCAGGAGCTTCGGTTTGAAGGACCACCACCTTGCCGGGTGGAGTGTTTGATGTTCGCTAGCTTGTGCTTACAAGGAGCAGCGCGTTACATTATCTACATAAATCTTCCCTTTGCAGTGGCGAGAACGTGCTGCCGGTGGTTGTGGAGCGGAATGGAAATAAAAATTCAATAGACATGCTACAAAGAAACATTCCCCTTCCGGACCGAAGCCGGTTCCGTGATGAAAAATGTAAGAAAATGTACTGCTCCTGGTGCAAGTGCAACAAATTCGCTTTCGAGTGCTTTGTGTGAGTGTAGTGCCCTTGCAGCAGTGCTCCTCAACAGATTATCGGTTTACTTTGCTATGAATTGAATTGAATGTGTTTGTTGAGAGAATTAAACTCTACTTGTTCTCCAAATCGAGAAGTTTCGAGCGTTAGTGTTTGTTTAGTAGATTTGATTATTTAAATAGATTTTTCTCTAGTTTACGTTCTCTATTCAAAATAGAGATAACTCTCACGACAAGTTATTAGAAATGAAAGAATAAACCTGAATAAATATCGTTGAAAACATTACTCTCATATGAATTGACAAGTAATGCTAACTTGCGCCTAATTGTATGCAATCTAATGATTATTTCAGACCTTTATTCATAAAAAAAGTATTTCAACTGGAGGGTTTTCCTTTCAGAACTTAACAGTGGTTGAGATTCACTGCTCTGTGGTGTAACAAAGTTTTCCGTATGTTCAACCAACAAAAAAAAACACAGGAAAGTAAGACCACATTGTGTACATTGTGCCGTGTGCAAAACGTGGAAGACAAAGAACGAGCCAACCAGCCAGCCCGCGACTCGCAAGATATATGATGGCATTCAAGATTGCAAATAAATAAACACAATCACACGGTCTTCCGGTTCGGTTCGGTAGAAAACACTCCAAAACCGAGACCCGGTCCGCCAACGAGCACGTACCGTTCCCAGCCTCCCTCCAGAGAAGGTTGAAATCCGCCGAAGAATAAGACGAAGATGCTGCGATTCTTTCTTGCTGTGTTTTCTCTCCCGCCAGGATGGGCTTGGTGTTGGCACCAGGATGTAAGAGAGTGAAAACAAAAATCCGTTTTCCTTTCAGCAACGGAAACCCGGAAAACCCAACGAAACCCCGTCTGAACCACAGCGCGTGGTGGATGTATTTCGGTACATCTGCACGTGTGGGCGGGTATTTCCGGTGTCGGGAACGCGCAGGTCCCGCCCGGCCAAGGTGAAATTCACCTTTAAATTGACAAACGAACAAACAACCAGAAACCTACAGAAAAGAAAAATGCGGAAAAAAAACACGGCGCAAGCTAAATCGGATGTTTGTCGATTCCAGCTAAGCTGGAAGTTATATTCTTTGTGCGCTTCGTTTCTACTCGGCTGGGGATTATTTGAAGGATTTTTGGATTGCGTTTTCGGTTACAGGCGAAAGTTCTCGACGAGTGGGATGGCGGCGAGGAGATCCGGATGCATCGAGGTTTCCAACCGGACGCGCTCGCTGACGCGGGCTTCCCATGGTCAAAACAAATGCTTCGCAAATGGACGGAAAATTAGCAGCAGCAGTTTGCGATGCGAAGTGGAAGCAGAAGGTTTAGCAGAAGGCTGGAGGTAAAGTGGAGTGATGCGAACCAGATGTTTTGGAGTTTGACTTTAAGCTTGTGTTGAGCTTGGTTGAATGATGGTTGAATCTTAAAGAGGCACAGCAGCAGCATACCTCCACGCTTTTGGAATGTCACATTTCGTAGTATTTTTTAGAAATTTGCATACTTTCGAAATGATTGAACAAATTTAAGACAGTTCCGCACTACACAGCTGCTTTATGAAGGTTTCGTGATTGTTTTATTAGACAACTTCATCACTATTTCCTGATATGATGCAGATGGGATTGAGATGGTTTTTAGACACAGTAGGCTCTGACTCATTTTTTCCGACATTTGTTGCTGGCGTGTAGGTGTTTTATCTCACATTTCCATAATTTTAAAGATAGTAGAGGAGTTAGTAGTCATTCATCGTAGAGAGGTATTTTATTTTACTTTAAAGCTTTCAAGAACAACATAAACATGTCGGGTTAGATTCATATTTTTGCGTGTATACATCCATCTTTAAACCGCCCCTTGCCAGCTTGTATGCTTGAGATTTTCCGATCTAGTTGCGTATGAAACTAACACCATGTAAACCGTATCTTCAAGATGGCGTAGCGGAGTTGTGTCGTTCGGTCTGATCTCACAGACAGCTTGAGCATCGGTCGTAGTAGCGACACTTGTGGGCAAAACTGTAAGCGTAGACGCCTCCTCAAAATGGCGACCCACCCATTGACCGACACCCATTGTCAGCTAAAAGCACGCGCACGTGTTTGCTCACAAAATGGGGCCGGGGACGCCTCATGAGTGGCGTAATCTAAAACGTTCTGGCCGTGATTAGATTCCACTCGAAACTGTCAATGATGCATTACGGTGTTGTTCGTCTGTTTCGGTGGCGTTTTTTGTTGTTGTTGCTCTTCTTCGGTCACTTCTCTGTCGTCCTCTTCCCCGGAGGGTAAACGTTCACTAATGGATGGTCATTTCTGTGGGCCTGTGCTGGGTGTATGTGGGTGGCAAAAAGCAATCTCCACTAGGGATGACTTTTGGGCCTGGGACCGGACCCGACCATTTCATGAAGCTAATAGCCTTTGGTAGAGGAAAAAAAGGTGGTAGACGAATAAGTGTGCGCGTGTGTGTGTCTGTGCGCGCTCGAACGAAACACGAAGAAAGTCGGCTGTCAAACGCAGTGAAAATGAGACGCCAGGCTAAAGAGGAAGGTAAACAAGATTTATGGAATAAGCAAACGTCCGACGTCGGACGACAGTCGGCGGACACGAAGGAACGGGTTTTCTTCCGGCGCGGAGTAAGATGGACGGTTTATTGACCGAAATGAGGTAATGGACCCAGCGCGTCAGTCACTGAGCTCCACCGAGCTGGCTGAAGGTAACGATGAACACGGAGCTGTCGTTTGATAATGATGCTCATAAATCTGTCCACCCTAGCGTTCGGGAGCAGGCGTTGCCCAGGGTGTCTCTCCGCAGCGACTTCCTGTTGCTGCCCCGGGTTGGGTTTTTACACCTGCCCGGCTGGAGAAATTCCAAGGACCTTCAAGACTCGTAGTGGGGGACGCTTTCTGGATGCAATAATGATGATATCTTGAACGGATGCAAACGTTCACTCCTCTAGCAGCGTCTCCAGAACGCTCTTCGAATGGGACGGGGCAAAGAAAACCAACTCTGTGCCATAAGCTGCGGTTGTGGTTACACCGTGGGAAGGAGCAAGAGGAGCAGCACTCACACACCTTGAGCGTTCCCGCAGGATCTTTCTAGTCGCAGCACGACGAGCTGGATTGAATTGGATAAACTAAGCCCAGGTTATTGGAGAGAAGGTACCATTACGTACGTGATGCAAGCGTCGGCGCTTTCTTCTCCCGAAGAAAGCCAGGCCAAATGTGACACATAATCTCACCGGAGCTGAGATGTATCGAAGGAATTAAACTGAAGAAACGAACCATGAACCCGTTCCAGGCATGATTTATTGAACAGTTTTTTACGCACAAATCGATGGTATTACAGGTGGTGCGGTGATGCTTGCGACATTCTTTTCGGGGGGAAAGGATTGCACGAAGCCTTTCCGGTGGACATCTATCGACACGGAAGGCAAGGGTGTGCGTGATCGATAGGTGCAACCCTGCATGGTGTTCGATAGGGTGGGAATTTGTGGTCAGGACAACTATGTTCGATTTGTTGGCTTTTATCGATCGGGAGAAAGATAATAAATGATTCTCTAGAAGCAGTTATGCTGTGAAGACTTTATGCGTTGACAGTTTCATCTGCAGATTCATAATTTAATATTTAATATTAAGATTGATGAAGATTGGATTGAGTTCCAGCGAACAAAGTAACAAGGCTATTAGTTCCTACATGAGAAGATTTTAATCAAGATAAAAGGCACCTTTTCGTGGACCTTCTTGAACAATATGCTTCAAATTAAATTCTTAGAATCATCCGGCTTATGCATATTAAACAAGTCACACAAACAAACGTCACCAGGAGCGAGAGAGCCAGAGCTTTTAATTAAGTAGTTCTGCTCGCTTTGTTTAACGAAAACTTCGGAATTAAGAGAGTTTTCTCTTCCTGGTTTGGCTTCGTGGGGTGGTGGATTTAATTAGGGTTTTGTAAAAGTCGATTGAATTTGCTTAAGGCTCTTGTTTGGTTCTAAATAAAACCTGCAGTTTTAAATATAATTCTGAGGTACATGATATAAACTCAAACTAATTAAAAGAAAATTATTCAGATTCATATCAATCATAATCATGGTTTGGTATTTTTACATTAAAATACATTTAAACATCACATTCAGTCTTTAGCATACGCTAATTGACACTCAACATTTCTTCGTGCTTCAAATTATTCGGAAAACCTTCCCAAATTCTCACAATAGGGCAAAACGCCCGCAAACTCCTGACAGACGTTAAAAGCGGAACGTGTCCATCCCGTTCGATCCGGATTTCCGAGCCGAACGTGTTTCCGTGCGCTCGATTGCATCCACTTCCGAAAGATTGCCGGCCCGTTTGGTTGGCCAGTAATTGAATTTCTAATTATTCACAAATTAATTTCCG
Source organism: Anopheles dirus (assembly GCA_000349145.1). NCBI lineage: Eukaryota > Metazoa > Arthropoda > Insecta > Diptera > Culicidae > Anopheles > Anopheles dirus. Next base: position 4,867,698 of record KB673423.1, read on the forward strand.
CGTCTCGTTGCAGAAACCCTCCGAGCAGAGGTAACGCCATTAACGTGCTGAAGGATGGAGAAAATTAAAAAGACATTCGAAGGACTCGATCGAGCAGATGGCCGTGACATCTGGAACTTGGTTGCTGGGTGAAAGGAATTCGTCGGACGTGGCTAGAATGCACACGGATGTTGCTGACAAATGCGACCGAAGTTTGAGATATTTGTTTGTTCCGCTGGAGATATTTAATTGAATTTCTGTCAGTGGATGTTTTCGCGCAGCTCATGCTTAATTTAAAAAAAAATCAGTACTGCATTAATCTTGGCCTGTAGTTAGAGCTGAAGTTTACTTTTGCACCTCGTTAAGTTGAAGTTTGAACGGTTGTGGCGTTCTTTTCGAACATCGTATTTAAAAACTGCAACTTAACGTAGGAGACCCTCTCCCTAAGGGCGCTTCTCATTTGTGTGGCGTACAGGGATTCAGCGAGTTCAGCGCAACAGTGTTACACTTCCATTACAGCACTCCTTTTTTCCTTTTTTTGCTCTAACGAACCACACGAGTGCGAGCCTGCACTCCGCTCCACGTTATTCATACTTATATCTGCACCGTGAAAATGGTACCTCCACAACCATCCCAAGCCCGGGATGGAGCGGTCAAAACGGCAAGAGGATGGCTCAGTTGCAAAAAAAAAAGGAACCTAGCATCTCCGGCGCCGAAGCGTATAAAAATGAACATTATTAAAAAGGGAAATGGAGGGTGAGCATGGGTGTTTATGCAATGTTTCACATGCGGCTGCATGCACGGCGAATGAACTGTCCCAACTGTGCCCCAGTGTATCTGTTTTGCATGTGTCGAGCGAATGGAAAAGCTGTTTTTCACGCGTTGCGCCTTCGCTGCGCGGCAGACGCGGGGGAAGGACTTTTGAAAAGCAATATGTGGTGCATAGTTTTCAGTATCACGAGCAAAAAGTTTGCCGTGGTGCAGGCAGGGAAGCAGTTCCTGTGAATTCGAGTCTAGCTCGGTGGGTTCTGTGTTGTATGCTGCATACTCGGAAAAATACTTTCCATTTAAGCTACGACACGGGGCGGAGTTATTGAGATGGTTCGAGTGCATCTTCGCCGCTTACTAATGTATACGACTTGCTATGGCCATGTTGGAGCTTACAATATTATGCGTTTTGTTGGCTAATTTTGCAGGTATTATTTGAAGTAAGCCTATTAAAGCTTTAATAATGCTTTGAGATGTGATGTACGTTGTGTCCAATCATAAGAAATCATTGCGAAATGGGTACAATTTCCATAAAATATGTCAATATCTACTACTATTATACTACTTTTAAGTAAAACAATTGCAAAACACAGTACGAATGTGCATCTATCCAGCTCACAAATGATCGCTGACGTGACATGTAACGTAACGGATCTCCCAAGAGATGTTGGGTCTTTTTGTTGCTCACTCCCGCAACAGGACACCAGCGGAAGCTCCCAGTCCAAACACACTCCAACACATACACCAAGGAAACCAGACTCGATGAAGTGGCAAAAATTTCATTCCTGCAACTTCCAGCAGCAACTGCTGCTGCACCGGAGGTGTTACTTGGGCCAACTTTTATGTGCACGGAACGAATTGGAAGCCCCGTCGCCAGAATCTCCAACGGCCCAGCGCTACGTCCTTGTCCGTATGTGTTTTGAATAAAAATATTACGAAGTTACCGGCAAATGACTGATAAAAACTCGTGCGTATGTGTGTGCGCCCTGTGTGGTGAGGCGAGTTTGCAGGAACAAAACCTCAAGCCAGCCAGCCGTACGAAGGATTGGAGTGTTTTTTTTTCTCGCTCAACCTGGTGACTGGCTTGATGTTTGCTCCGGAAGGGGCGCAAGGTGTGGTGAGAAGGAACACAGCACGAATCACCCGAAGCTCTCCGGTGCGATGGTTTATGTTAGGACAAAGGCATACGTGCATGCTTTTTATTTCCATCCGACCCGGTTGTGGTGCTTCCTACGTGTACTATTGTTGTGCTGGAAGCAAAAAAAAAACACACACGAGCTACGTTGGAACGCAAACACTCTCGCATACGGTTGAAAATCTGCAGCGGTTTTGCGAGTCTCCGCCTCGTGTCCTGTGGAGACACTGTTCAAACATCAGCCCGGCTTGAATTTAGAATGCCGCCCGGGAACTAACCCGGGCACGGATATTAGTGACAATGTCCGGAATTCCGATGAGACACGCTCACACACTCGCACACTGTACGGCCGACGACGGCCGCTCACATGTTGCACGAACGTTGGGAGCGTTTGTTTGCGCTCCTCAACGGACGCAACAAAAAAAAACACACCAGACGCCCCGGAATAGGGCAGCCGAGCGTCGCAAAGGTGCTTACCGGCGAAACTGGGCGCATGAACGACGAATATCAAATTGTTGCTTCACGTCCCGTCCCGTGTCACCCACAGGAAGATAGGGTTTTGGGGCCGCATTTCATCTACGGCTTCCGTCGGGTTTGAGGTGGAACAAAAAACAAAAAAAGGCCGGGGCAAAAACCCATCGAAGCCCACGAGCGCGAAATGTTTTGCTGGCAAATTTGGTGAAAATGTAACATTCTGTCCAGTGTACCGTTTAGCGAAGGTCAAGCGAGCAGGTTGTAAGCCGGATGGTGCCGTTTCCTCGCTGTGGCTTCTTTGTCTCCTGCTCGTGGGACGAGCCGTAATGGTCGAATGTCAAAGGATTAACAGCAAACCGTGCACAACGGACGTGCCTCACACTCTCGTAGGATTTTTTTATCGGTACGGTAGTGACCCCGACTAATGGATGTGAAATACAAATGCGGGAGTTTAAAATTTCACTCAATGCGCTTATAGACTCAGAAACACACGGCACACTTCGATGGAAGGCGGCGAAGTTATGATGGTCGCAGTGAGCTTTGACGTTTACGGGAACAAGCCGCCATATTGGTGAAGTTAATTACCTGTAACGAAAAAGAATAGAATACAATTCGGTTAAAATATGTGCAATTCAAGACGTTGTAATATATTATCTATTGAACATTCTCTTCAATGCGATTAAAAGTTTGTTTTAATTCCCGTAAATTCGTCAGTGTACTTGTACACTTGAAGCATTATGAAGATGAAATATTTCGAACTATACCTGCATACAGACTACCTCAATGCATTTCACAGAGTACAAATCGTAAGAAGAGAAAAAAAAACAACTCGAAAGCTCTTGTGACTGATGGCGGTATCGGGCGTTGCAGCTGGCAAGTTCAACTCGGTCGAGCAGGTCTTGGAAGGTCGCATTTCTTGCTCCCGAATACGGGCCCGCTTGTTTTGAACTTCATCGGTGAAATGAAATCCACTCTACATCCACGGTTCTGTTTCCCTATTGGAAGGAAAAATAGACAGCAAGCTCTCCACGAACGTCTGGCGGAACGAGATTCGGAAGAAATCTTAGTCCGAGAAACAACGAAAAAACATCTCCACCAGCAACACTGTTTACCGGCGGGGGCCACTGTTTTCGTTCGTTGACTCGAGCCAAATGACCACCATCAAAAGCAGGGCCGGGTCGGATATCAGGTGGAGCAAATACAGAACCGAAGGCAAAAAATCACAACCCGGAACCAGACAAACAACACGGCACAGAGATAACAAGACCCACTCCGGAACCGGACCGCTGCTGCGGCACTCAAATGTAGCTCCAGTGTGCTCGTTCGTTCGTTCGAGCCTTCGTTCGGTGAATGAAAAAAAACATCTGTTGAGCTGTTGAGTGCGTTCTTGCCGTTTTCCTCTAGTCGAGCCGATCACACGATTTGAGAAGGGTAGTGGTGCGGTTCGGGACACGGTACCGTACTCACCGGAAGACAGTGCAGTGATATTTGCTTTTCAAAGTACTTCTGTTCGGAAGAAAGCTGGTATAAATCATCCGGAGTTATTAAATGTGCATTTCATTAGTACAGCCTTTCTTGAAAAAGAATTACGTTTAAGAACAAGTTTATTTTTGAATATAACTGAAGCGCAATTGGTAGTTTTGTGCGCAAGTTATTGTCTTAAAGAAGTTATTGGTCCTTCGAACCGGATTTTCCGCGTTGTACACACTTTGTTTTCTCTTATGACAAGGAATTCCAGAGAAATATGAACGAGATCAATGACATAGAAATATTCTCAATCCCGTACGGTCCCACAACGTTACGACCCGTGTTGATCCGAAATGAAACAAACACCATAAAACACCGGTGCCCATTAATTTCCAATCTCCACGTTAATGTCCCATTTTAACAATTTGTTATATTTTTCGCCATTTGTCAATAATTAGCCCCGCCCCTCGCGACCCATAATCCAACGATGCGAGCGGCGATAAATCCTTTTTTACGATTACCCAACAGCGGCACTACCGGGCGAGTATCGAGTTTTTTTTCCTTCTTTCTTTTCGCCATACCTTTCGCCTTTGCTCTTTGGCCGGGCTTCCGTCGGGAAGCCATGTGTAACAGGATTTGTTGCACGAGGCGAAGGGCGAAGGGTGAAAAACATGAGCAGGCGGCTCAATCCGACGTCCGTTGCTGTCGTCCGTCAATTATGGCAGCGGAATGGCTTCACCCAGGCTTAGCGTTGTACGTACACTAAAGGGGAATCGGTTGGTTATGCGCTCCAAACCCTGCGAGGCTTCCCGAACCCGAAGGCACTCGCACATATCGCCCAACGTCGCCCAAGACGTTCGTGGGTTTCGTGGTTCATAAATTTTACTCATCAATCCGAAACCACAAGCCCTCTAATCTCACTAATTCCGGCCGGGCAAATCCTTTCAGGCCGGGGCTCTCGGTGGCGACGGTGGTGGACGCGTAAATCGCCTTCCAAAATTGTGTCCAATTTGCACCATTTCGTCTTGGCCGGAGGGGGTGGGTTTAATGACGGAGCAGAAGATGAAACACGGCCCACGGCGATCCGGTGGAGATGGTCAATTTACGATAGCCTACTCGGGCCCACAATCCTTAATCCACGTTTATAGTAGAGCGTCCAAGTGCTTTCTTTATCGCTCCACGCCGGGCTTGGGCGCATCTGAAGGACGTGAAAAATCGGGCCGGGCAGATAGCGCCCATTCGTGGAACTTTATTGCCTGTGCATAACTCTGAAATAATTAGCAGCAACTGCTTGATGAAACTGATCTTACGAGGAAAAATTTACCAAATTTCCGTGGTTGTTTTGCTCATTATAAGCCCACCACCATCAACGCCGGGGCCGCATTAACGACGACCGAGCGGCGACCCATAGTTAGCGAACACTTTCCCGACGAAATAAGACTCCATAAAAGAGGGCTCATTTTCATCAGACTTGTCGGGGATCGGAGAGAGCAGAAAAAGTAGGAAAACCGGTGGCCCTATTAGGATCACTTTCGGCAACACGATGCCTACGCTGCAACATCGCCGTAATGCTGCAAACCTATGACGAAAAGCTGATCGAGATCGTTTCGAAAGTAGCGCTGTTTGTGGTTCATTATGGGTTGATGATTCGAGCGTCGACCGGCCACGAGGCACGTTCCCTTCGGCCGTCCAATAAAAAGCGAAACCACCCCACGAGCTCATTCGGCTGGACGATATATATACGCTATATGGAGCGTCAATTTCAACCTCTCACTTTCTTTTTCACATCTTGCTCTTATTATCACCTTCTCCGTTCGAGGGAGGGGAGAGCCCGACGTTGATGAGTAAAGATGATAATGAAGATGATGATGATTTCGCTAGCGTTCGGTGTCCGGGCGTCGATTTCTGCTGTCTGCTGTGCGTTTCGGTTACCCTAGCAACCGCATCACGGTTGCCTGCGAGCCCGGCGCTAACCTGCCGGCACTACGCACACGGACGACAAAATGGCGTCCGGGCGGTTTGTCGTTGTGCCAGCTCGAGTTTGCTAAATTGTAGAAAATTTTCGCCTCATTTCAATTGAAACATCATCATCACGGGGCAGGCAGCGCCACAAAACACACAACACAACACTGGCTGGGACGGCTGGAGATTGTGTGTGTTTCTTCCGAAGAAAAGCTAAATTTGTGGGCGAAATTGATGAGCGTAATGAGATTATTGCTGATGGTTGTTACCGTTGTCGTCCTCGGCGACGTCGTTTCGGTGGCCGCTACCGTATTTCGGTTACTCCGCTTATTTTTGCTTTCCGCTGTGTGTGTGTATGTGTGTGTGTGTGTTTACGTGCCCGCCGTGTCGTTTCAAACATTAGGTAAAATGCGCTGCTTAATGGGACGGCGTGAAATGCTATCTCGACGTGCCAACGACGGCGGACGCCAGGCTCGTGATGCCATGACCACCGGCGGGTTGTTGTCCAGCAACCCGCAGGGCTTCATATTTGCTGCCGTGCGAGCGTAGGATGTGTACGTTTGCTGGTCAATTTCATTTCATGCTCATGGTTGGTTTTTACTTCGCACTGCAGGGTAGGGTGGCGCTTTTTTGTTGCTGCCGCTTCTCCCATTTCACTGATTAACGTTATTATGCGAGGCCGGTGTGCATCGCTGGACCGGACAGATGAACTGCTGCACGTGTAGTGAAAGGATTTTGGGGTAATTTGTTTTTATTTTTGAGAAAAAAATACTCAACTGTGATGTAACAGTCCATAGAAATGGGTAAAAAGTTTTGAGATTAGTTATACAAGAATGTTGGAAGATGAAAAGTTATAAGTAGTGAGTTCAGATCTTATCTCCACTAATCTCCAGTACGATAATGTGGTTAAATGGGTTTACAAGTCCCACAGAATAAGAAAAGAACCGTAAAAGCTTATCTTGAACCTCAAACTATTTCAATTTATGAAATGCTTCAAATATAGGCTCTGAAAAAGTATCCAGCATTTTTTTCTCGCAAGAAATGAAATGCTCCACCAAAGATCACCGTTTGCATCACAATTAAGCAGTTGGAAAGCAATCTAAATAAATAATCTCCCGCCCGTAGTTTAGTATTCATCACTGCGTTTTTATATCGTTCCGAGCGGCAGCTTCATTAAAAAAGAAGCAACCAGCGCTGTGTTTCATTCTTGGGACAAAAACCGACCGAGTGGAGGCAAAATGTCTGCCATTCTCGGGAAGCTGTCAAGAATTTAATATCACTCAGCACGGGGAACGCGGGTGCGAGTTACGGGTGTTTCCTCAAAACAGATAAAACCATACCCGGAGTAAACCGCAGCGCGCACACACACAAAAGCAATGACAAGTTGTGACAGTTCGTCGCCGTGGTCGTTCTCGTCCTACCGGACCAGGATTATGATGGGTATCGTTCGAACAAATCGTCACCGCCATTGAGTCCATCTTCGACTGGCAAGAGCCGAGCGGATGGACAGCTTTTCTTGTGCGCCATCGGAGAATTAAAGGAAAGCCACCAGCAGCTCGTTAGCTGCGCTCTCGGGTCGTGCAGCGTGCAATCGTTACAAAAAGCCCTCGTATCCTTGCGCAAGCTGCACCGTCGGAGCAGCCCGAGTTGGTAACGAGACTACGGGGGGGAAAAACGGATGCCAAATAATCAGAAACCGTTCGCTCGGTGGCAGAGCGGCAGAACCGGATCGTCATCGTTCATCCCTGCGGCGATGGTTGTATGGTTTAGAAATTTTTAGCACGTAATAAATTATTATTCTACTGTTATTTAATCCACACCATCACATCACAGCATCCCGACCGGGCTGACCGGGCAAACCAGTTGCTACTTGCACGACGACGGGTTTTTCCTTTCAGGCTACTCCAATTTCGCTCGCCGTGCCTGCTTTTTCCAGAAGCATTCGCTCGCTTACATTACTGCTGTGTTGAGCCGTGTGCCGTGGCATCGCAGCGCAACGAGCAGCAGCTACATCCCATTCACGGTCGTTGCCGCTAATAGAACGGTGGCAAACGGTACGCCATTATGTTAACGAAAAAGCAGCAGCCTCGATTCAAACATGCACTTTGGCTGGAAGGAACGCAGCAGCAGCAGCACCGGCTAGTCGCTAAACCCCGTTGAGGTGAAGATTTTGCATAATTCCCAAGAACCGGCTGGCGAGACGGGGCAGACTTGCAAAAAGGCAAACGCAAAAAGCGGACACCATTAACGGCGGGACCGGGCAGGACCGGGTGAATGCCTTGGTGGATCCGTTGCCTTCGAGTTTGGTGGAGAAAAGCGCCTCCGACTCGTGTCCGCGTACCGTAAGTAAACACGGTGAAGCTTAAATGAATCTAATGAAGTTCGGGGTTTGTGAGTGAATGAGTTAGTGAGCGGACGAACAGCGGGCGCTGAAACGGACGAAACGACAGCTGAAATGAATATTAAAAAGCGCAACGAATTCGATGCAAAACTGGAGTAGGTATGGATTTTGAATAAACATGTTGAGACGTATCTGTGTGTGTGTGTGTGTGTGTCTTTTGTTTCTTAGATTTGAAAAAGATCGCTTAGCTATGAAACCAATATATGGAAATCAGTCAATTCTTTCCAAGAGAAATAGCTTTAAATATGCGCCTAGAAGTATGCAATGTGCACAACACCAGCGTTCCATTTATGTATAATTAGCACCTTTCTGCTAGTTTGTATTGAATTTGTTGCAGAGTATTCTCGATTGTATTCTCCTTATTATTCTCTTCTTCTCTCTCTCTTTCTCTCTCTCTCTCTCTCTCTCTCTCTCTCTCTCTCTGAATTGTATTATTTGTGGCAATAGCCAGCTTTCAGGAGAGTTTATTTGTTTAGTTTATTACGCATTTGCATTCCTTCAGTCAATATTTCAAGCCTCAAATTCCAAGTGGAGCTAATTCTTTTGGTAGGCTAGGTAAAATGGAAAAAAACTTTTCAAATAACACTAGTGCAAATAAATTTTGTTCATACCACTTCGGAAACAAATACATTTCCAGTAATTATTTGATTTGAAAATGTATCAAGCAAAACCAAAACAAATGCACCATTATTTTCGCACGGAAAGAGGAAAAAAATGGTTTCACCAAGCGCAAACAAAATCAATCATCGGTGGACGGTTGGTGCATAAATTAATATTATCAGTAGCCTGCAATATTTAACTGCTCTCAATTATCAGGCACACGTTGCGGTTGACGGTGGCTACCACCCCCGTTTCGTCTACCGTTCGCGAAAAGGTTACTCAATGAGTCAAATAAAATTTCACATCCACGGCCAACGAAACCGGGCCCGATTTCGCGTTCGCAATGATTTATTTCGGTTCACGGAAAGGAAGCGTGTGCATGCGTTACATGCGCCCGACCGCTTGCGTCAATGGCACAAAGTGACAAAGTGACAAACATATTGCGATACTCCCGAGCTCCCAGGTGGGGGAAACGGCAAATTATGTTTACCGTTGGCGACGCCGTTCGTCTGATTAATGATGAAAGTATTGATTTTGTAATTAATTCATGGGAGAAAAAAGGACCCGCATCGGTTGTGTGGGTGCGCTCCTTTCCGCTCATTACTTGCTAGCGGTGCAATCCGTTTGTACGCATCAATTCATCATGAAAATCCCAGCCCCGGGCGGGGCGATAACGATCGGGGCCCGGCGGTGGCGCATATGCTTGTCGTAATGCACTTTCGGAAATATGGCGCGCGCACTGGGCAGGTTCAAATGTTGATCAATATCTGGTTTGACCTTAGCAAACTGCCGGCCTGGCACCACTTTTCGTGGAGCCTAACGAGATGACACTCGCTCCCGAAATGAGGTCAAACGTGCGCCGTACACAACAAGCGCACACACCGAGAACGCGGTGTTGTTTTATCGAATCGAATTGTTTAATTCAGTTTCCAGACTGACCCCGGGACGACAACGGCACACACGGCGTTGACCACATCAATTCTATTTTACATGCACTGACTGTCACTTTATTGTGCCACACGGTGAGTGTTTTCCGATGTCACACCGATGTCACGCGAAAAAGGAAATGGAGCAGGCGGAACACGGCGCAATGTGTCCGACGTGAGTGCAAACATATCAGGTGTCAATAATGTCCATCATCGGATGATGGACAAATTGTATGCACGGTGCTTTCTGCTTTCTGGTTTAATGTTTTTCATTCGCTTCGAAGCAACGTGTCTGTGTGCGTGTGGTCAATTTCGAAAACGGGGCCCGAATCGAGAGATTAATCGGACGCGTGGTCGACACGAACGGGGTAATGGATTATGATTGAGTGCTGGCCGAGGGTTAGATATTATTGAATAATTGCCACGCACCGTTTCGGGCTGGGCCGGGCCGGGAATTCTCCCACCGATCGGTGCATGATTTATGTATGTGCAGGACGCATTGAAGCGTCACGGTGTCACAGCGCAGCGTTGTCATTTATTCGTTCTTTTATCCAAAAATTGATTGATTTCTCACGTGAAACAAAGGGCCCTTTGTGTCGGGCGTGTGCGTGGTTTAAATAAAACACGTGTTATCTTTATCGCACCTTCTGTTGCATCGTAATCAATTGAGTGGCAACAATGAGGTTGGGGCCATAGATCGGTGGATGGAATTCTGTTTGCTTTGCTGGGTTTGATAAAGCCGAGAATGACAATGACTTTTCAGAATTCTGTCCTGTGCGAGGATGTGATGAAAAGCGTTTGGTTTTGTGGAAACAAATATGAAGAGAACGTTGGAAGGTTTAAAGTGAGGGGTTTTGAGTGAATCAAAATGTAGAGGAGATCGAACAGATACTTTAAGATTGCAGGAAGGTCAGGTCAATCATGAAACGCTGCAATCGACTAGCGAAACAAGTGTGTAAGCACTTGAATAAAGCTTTATACAGTGCATACTTTCAGGCGCATGACAAATGATGCGCGAATAAAATGTGGCAGTTCTACTTCAGTTGCCTAAATGTATGCAATCTGCACAACAATCATGTTGTTCCTCACTTTTTCGTATTTTCGATTGCCAAGGTCACTTGCACTGTAGCAGGGTGGCAAAGATAATCTATCTTACACACAGTATCTTTATCATTTTTCACCATGTGCTCTTTTTCCATGCGCTACTAAGAAAAACGCTTCAACTGTTAGGCCCAGTCCCCGAATTAGAAAAGCAGCAAATTTCGATCCACCGTGCAAAAGCGATAAAACTTTGCCGGACGGCGTTGGAGCGAATTTGAATATCGGCTTACTGCACTCATTAGCTCGGGCACGTGTTCCGGAGCGGGGTGGAAAGCGGGAAGCGGGATTAACGAACATCACCGGTCTAGCCGTGACCTCTCGCCGGCTGGATTGGATATTAGGTTGCCCGTCACGGGACCAACACCACAACCGCCTGGTCCGGGCTGTCTTCCATCACACGCAGATTAAAATATTCAAATTATTTTCTCGACGTTTGCAGGTTCGCATTCTCACCTTCCCGGCGGCGATGCAAACAAGTTCAGCTTCCCGGACACACGCGCACACACATACATCCACGAGCACGCAGTTAAATATTCATGGTTGCGAGGAAGAAAAGTAGGCCCTGTTAAATCCTCTGACATGAAGCAGACAGCACGGTGAAACCATCCCCGGCGATCCACCCGGCCGGCCTGCTTCGATGAGGGTAGAAGTTTTCGATATTTCGAATCTTCTCGTTTTTCCTCGCACTGTAAGTGCTCTTCGCTCGTACGGATTAAATCCGTCGGAATACATTTACGTAAATTCCACGACCGCGGCGCCGGGGCGAAAAACTTCGACGCCACCGTAAGCCTTTACTGCTCCCGCAGCTTTAACTGCATTTTTGTACCATTTTCTTCTTCCGCGCCGAAGTTTGTTCCGTTGGCAGCTGCGGGGAAGTAAATTTTACTACCGACAGCAGGGGGAAATCCTCCCGAGGTTTAACGGTGTTCTTCGTACAGTTTTAATTATCCCTCTGAAGTGCTCCAGAGACAGAGAGAGCGAGAGCGAGACGTTCACGGTTTACAACGGGGCCGGGCTTTAAAAAGTAACAATCCCAATCCAATCCCAAATGGTTCTTTGTCGCCCGTTCCGGTTAAAGTTGTACATTTTATAAGCATTCCTATTTCCGGACGGGGACAACAATCAGGAAAAACATGGCCGGACATAAATTTAATCAAATTACTTCGACTCATTCGCCACCTCCCGGGGCCTTCTAACTTGTGGCTGTGTGGCTGTGCGTTTGCGTTCGTAGTGTTGAGCCCAGCCCCCGGCATAAAAGTGTGTCCCGGTGCGATTTAGCCCCTCCGGGGTGGCAGTCGGGCCCACTCCAGGAATCCAGGTTTCCGTTGCCGGTCCATTACGTTTGATGAAATTATTCGAATGTGATGTCGGGTCACCACCACCGCACCCTCGATGCCACCGGGTGCGGCGCTGGAATTAGTGATCATAAAATTCCATTTAGTTTCCTTTTTAATTGAATCGTCCACACGACGAACGGAGGGGGGACGAAAAAGCATGCTTAAAAAAGCGGACGATGCATGGCGTTCGTCCATCGGCACCGTCGTTATTAATTAAACACGCAAATCGCGCGATATTATCAATCAATTATAGGAACGCTCCTTCTCTCTTTCTCGCTCTCTTTCTCTCTCTCTCTCGCGGGCAAACGTGATAGCCGTTTGTCGTCACAAAGGGTGCCTGTCGCCCAGCACGCAACAATATATTTAATTTGTTTTAATGGTAGAGACGTGTTTTTCGAAAAATGTGAAAATTACTGTTTGACTATTAGCGCCGCAGGCTCTAAATGTTCTACGTGGCCGTCGGTTTTGCTGCTGTCCCTGTTGTTCGTGTTGAAAATGGTTATTGTTGGTGAAAAAGCTGCTTCCGTTTTTGTTTTGAATTGAATACATTTAGAGAGATTGAAATGGATCGTAAATAGCACTACGGTCCCCTGAAAACCCCGAGGAGCGTTTGTAAGCAGCATCCTTAGAGCCTAAATTTATGCAATTGGTTTAAAACTATTCAAATGATGTTGCAGTGAGTTAAATGGTTGGTAAGCCCTTATACAATAGGTTAAATAACCAAAACTGCTTTTATAAATGGTTTGTACACATTATTACACATTAGTGGCAGAAGAATTATGTTCTAACCTAATATTTTAAAATCACTACAACGTTTTTACTATACTTACAGTATATTTTTTTCTGATCAAATAACGAGTTCAGCTTGAACAAGCTATATTTGGAGGTTAAACAAATGAATACATGCAAAACATTCATTTCTGGGCTACTATTAATCAAATTCGCACTTGATGGCATGACTGAATCCACTGCTGGAAAGCCACTTCAAGCAAAAAGCTGCTACACCGATCACCGAAACGATCGTGAGTCTCCATCGTTCAAAGTTTTACGTCAATTCCAATTCGACCGAGCGCTAGTGTGTCAACCGTGACCGTTCAAACACTACAGGGAACAATTTCATGGTTTGTTTCCCGCGCACCCATACACAGACACTCACACGAACACACGCACCAGCCATCAGCTGTCCATTTACACCAGCAGCAGCTGACGATGGCAGATCGCGATGATGTTTGCTTAAAATAAGCAATAAAAATCCACGAACAACAAAACATGCACAAACCCAAAACGGACGGTGGGCTTTTAGTGGCCGCACCGAACGCGCAATCGGGCGGCCTGGTCGCGCAAATGGCTGTCCGATGTCTCCGGGGAAATCAACGTCCACCGAAAACGTAATCCACTGTCAGATAAACGAGCCGAAGTCATCAAGCTTCGATCGGGTGTGCGATGGAGATGTAGAGAACATCACGGGGAGAACTGTTGTAGTGTCTTTTTTAATATGCATTTGTGCTCCTCACGGAGTCGTGCCGAAAGTAAAACACATATGTAAGCTAAGCTGATTATGTCACAAACACACACAACCGCTCGAACAATTCCCTCGGTGCTAGCGAAAGGTCCACAGAATGCCCATTTTGATGGGCTTGTGGTCGCGCTTTGAGAACTCCCAAGACTTGAATAATGTATCGTAAAGAACCGGGGATGGTACTGTTTTAATGCCTGCCCTCGTGTCATCGCAACAGAACGTTGTTTGCACATCGTAAACCGGCCACCAACCGGACTGCTGCACACGTTTCGGCGAATGCCGTAAATGCCGGCACTGTTTGTAATCAAAGAACATTCATTTTCATTGTGTACGGGTCTTCAAGAAAGCACCCCTCGAAAGTGTTATTGCTAATTAAGCATCGAGCAAATGTTTTTGCCTAATTTGATCCACCACCACTGGCCACCGGGCCTAACCGGGCGGGCTCCCCCCCCGAGCGCCTAAAGTTATGCTCGAGAGCTCACGAAACCGAAACCCTGCCCGGCCTGCCCAAAAGGCCTTGTTCGTGACGGAGTGTAATGAATAATAATTTTACATTACAATCACAATTACGACTCCCTCGGGTGGGGTGGTCTGCCTGGCACATGGCCTCTTCCGAGCAGAAACGAGCCGCCGGAAAGGTATGCTGAATGTCAGTTGAACACGAGCCGGAAGGCAAACCAATCGTTCCGTTTCGGCGCAGCAAAACGCGCCTCCCGCTCCGAGGATGACCTTTCCGCTTACTGGAAAGTGTCTCGCGCTCGGACACTCGTCCGTTTTGGCAAGCGCGCCCCTCGGCACGCCACCAGCCAAACACACCGGACACGCATTAACTAATGAAGAAATTATTCATTCTTTCGTGCGTTCCGATGGATGAAGTGGGCCGTGCGTTAGTCATGATAGGAGTCGATCGTGCAGACTGTGTCCTGATGTCACCGTTTAGCTCTCAGGTGGTTGTGCAAATATTTGCCCTACCAGCTGACATTCAGACACCAGTCACGAGACGGTGTCTGACTATCATCAGAATGTCCCTTCCGGGTGGTGTCACCGTGTTCCTGACCCACTCCTGGGGCCGCTGGTTAATTACAAAAATGCTTTATTACACCGAGCGACAAACGACAGACGGGTGGCTTCGGGTGGCGGCGCCCATAACAATCAGCTTATGGTGTTGTATTTCATTTTATTTCATTTCATTCACCTTCCCCCAATGGTGGACAGCCCTAGTCACGGCTAATCGTTTGGTAATGAACTGGCTGTTACCGGCTGGTGCTCTGTTTCCTCCTGCGTTGGATAGGAAAATTTGGTCTAACGAATGAGCGAAAGGTGGAGAAAACGGTGCTCCTAATGCTATACAAGTGCCACGCGGCTAATTGTGATCGTGCAAACAGTCTGTTTGATGTCATGAACGCACAACGACGATGATTAGTATGATGATGATGATGATGACGAGCATAGTAGTGTCGGAGAATAGCAATTTGACCTCCTTTTCTCTGAGTGTTTTGAACCAACATTGAAGTATCATGAAAATGAAATTGAAGTTAGTTTAGCTGTGTTACACTAAAACTGAAAGTTAACGCCTAAATGTATGCAAGCAACTTAAAATTCTGTTTTCACCTTTGCAATCCGTTAAAGTATATCAGCCTGAAAGTATCTGTAGGAGATCTTTTCGGTAGTATCCTATTCTCTGCTGTAATTATATTCGATTAGAAAAGATGTTGAATTCGAAAGAAGAATAAAGTAATTTGAATATAATGTAAAGCAGTGCTTATCGATCAAGTCGGTTTCATTAACCAATATCTTAAAACTGTATACAATATGTTATTGATTGATAATAACCGTTTAATGATAGGCTAGATTAAAACCCCATAAAATGTTTCCCGAAACCGATTTCAATATAAATTCCGCAATCTAAACGGAGCGTACTAAAACACACTCCTCTCAGCGACCGACACTCGCAGGGCAATGGGCGATGAGTTTCAAGCGCTCATAAAATAATTCAATATCACCATAACGAACGTTTTGATTACGAACAAAAATGTCACCTTCCGGCCCACCTTAACCGCACGCACAAAACAGCAACCAGCGAGAGAGAGAGAGAGAGAGATAGAGAGAGAGAGAGTGAGAGAGAGAGAGAGAGAGAGAGAGAGAAAAAAAGTAAAGAATCATTTACAAACAGTGATTGAAATTTTATGCATCTCTTCGGCGGAACGCTTCTCGGGCGAAACCGGCCACCGGGGATTGACTGACGTTCCTGTGCGTCCGAGTGACAGAGGGAGGCGTTGCATCGCGTCATCGCGTTCGGAGGGCTCCTTTTTTGTGTTCGCTGCTCGATGAATCGCATAGACAGCTTACTCGTCCCACTCTAGTTCCACCACGCGCACCGTTCCCGCCAGGGATAACTCATTCCGAATTTTTATCGCCACTCCGCAAGGCCGACCCTGTCATCTCGTCCTTTGTCAGTCAGCCGATCGGAATGAGGCCCCACAAAACGGCCATAAAAACAGCGTACACACATACACACACACACACACAGCAAGGCGGGAGGGGCCGTTTTACGAATCCGTGTCGCATCGTGTCGCATCGCCAAGTCGTGATGCGAGATTGTGACAGTTTTTGTCATTTTTACGCCCATCAACTCGCGCTGCGCATGAGAACGATTGAGGCCTGGCATGAGCGGAGCGTAACATAAATTCGGAACACACACACACACACATACAGCCGGGGCCGAAGGATCGCGCTCGGCCGTACGTGGATCGTTTATTTAAGCTGTCAATCTACGCGAATGCACGTTGGAATAATAATGATAAGCGTGCGCGGGCGCCGGCTGTGCCGCATCCACCGACTGTTCATATATGCATGTGAATGTCGCCTCGGCCGGAAATCGAATTGTCACCGTGGTGAAAAAATACCGCACCTATACACACACACACCATGGCTACGGCCACTTTATACAGACGCATGCATTTATATTATTTCTCTGTGAGCGCTTTTCTCGGTGTTTGCCCCGTTCCCGGGGTCTCTCTCGCCCTCAGGAGCACGCAAATTACGACTGGCGTGATTTTTCGCGATGCCATTACCGCTCAATGTCATAAAAATGATCATCGTTTTTGTTGTTGTTGTTGTAGTCGTTCCCGTCCTGTTTCTGGGTCGAACCCTCTCATCCCGGGGTAGCAAATTGTGCCCCCCACTACTGGACCGTTCGGAATGGTTCGGGGCTTTAATCCGCTCCGCTTGCAATAAACAGGTGACCGGATTATGCTCCCTCTATCGATCCTTCCTTTTCGTAACCGTCACTCACTCGTTCTATTTTCCCCAGAGCGTTTTCTATTTCCCTCCTATCGCTTTTCGACGGTCCAGTGCACATTTTGGCGTTGCGGTTCAGGCATAATCCGAAAAATTTATGTATCGAATTAAACCATTCGCTGTTTTTGTCGGCCTTCAGTGGCAGCCCTGTTCGGGCGATAATGGGTTTGACATTGCTGACAGCGTGTACTCACTTTACTGCAAAAAGGGATGATCATTACCTGCAATGAGAGAAGCGGAGATAATGGGAAAGAGATTGTCAGTATTATTCTAATGGAGATGTTTTTGATAGATTTTCTATAATACCAGCGTTGGCTTAGTGCGTTTTAACCAAATCAGCCCAAAAGTATGCAATTTGTTCGACAAAAGTTCAATCCGCCTGCAGGTATGCAATCCTCAACACACAATCATTATGAATTTAGTCGAGACGTAACAAAGGAGTTGACTTTTGGTGAAAAACTATACATTTCATAAAGATTTTTAATTCAACCAAACAAATTCGATCCATTCTTGTAAACAATCCGACGTAAATTCAACTTTATAGTCGTTTCGGTGGAGCTTCTTAACTGACATACTGGCTAGCTTACAGACCAGCGTTTCTTTTCCATACCCTTTTATTCACACGCTTGTCACTGACTCTATGTAAACCGGTCCTGATATTCCACAAACTTGCCCACCTTCATCGCACAAATGTCAATACCCCTGTCGAACGAACCACAGCAAGCCGACGCGGAACACCAACAAAAAATCTGTTTACAAAAGGCTCAATATCGTACCGTTTTAAACCACACCGCACTGTGAAAGTTAATTCCACGACAGTGAAAGATGAGCGTGCCAGCGCCTTTCTTCCGCTCCGAAACCGAATGTTGATCAAACAATGGCACACCGGCGAAGAAGCAGGGACCGGCGGTATGCTTTTGCGCAAACCGTCCCAACCGTCGGCATGCTCCGGGGCCCGTCTAGGGGTATTGATTACAGAAAAGGGTGTTTCCCCACCGCAACGGCGAGAACGGCCCACGAAGAAAACTATGTCGCACCCGCAAAAACACCGCTTCCCACCGCCGGTGGTGCCTGGAACGTGGAAGGCAAGGTGCACCGGAGAGGCGCGTATGGCATTTCTCAACCAATTTCCACGGGACGGCACGAACACCGGAGAAACGCCCACCCGACGCGATGGAAAAGGCACGCAAAGAAAGGGCGCCTGTGACAGCGCACCGGCAGTGACTGCTTGCATCGACAATAATCGTAACCTGAGCCGCGTGTTTACGAAGCGAAAATTTCCGTCCGGCCCCTGCAAACAGTCCTCCGTCCTTACAGGGCGCAAAAAGGTGAAAAAACCCCCGAAAGCACAGCAAAGGATCGTTTTTCTTTGCGCACACGGAGGTAGCTCGTATTTCCGTCGTACGCCGTTGGGAACGTCTTATCAGTGCATCCCTTTTTTTCGGGAGCTGGGTTGGAAACGAAACGCTACCGCCTCGCGGCACCCCTTTTCCGAACGGTGCAAGCGCAACGGGCTGCGAGCTCGGGAGCGTAATCATAATCAAATGATTGTTATCTCTCAACTTTATGAAGCATTTTCGGCTTACACTGCACAAAACGCTGCCGCGGCCAAACTGCACACCGTGGACGTGTTTTCCTGCGGAGGTTGTGCTGCCGTGTAGAAGCCGTAGTGCGTCCCGAAAGCGTCCTTTCGCTTCCGCAGCCATATGGCCGGGACGTTCGAAGTCTGGTTTGTGGCCCGGCAGCCCGACGGTACGACGACCTCACCGAAGTCAGACCGTGGCATGGCCCGGGGTTTGGTGATTACTTCGAGGAAATTATCTGATTTTCCTCACAGACCGGGGCTTGAAGTTTCGGAACTCCTACCCCCGGAAGGGTGGGATCATCATTGACGCCTGCCGAATTTGGGATCCGTAACACCGCACGGAACCACAGACAGGAAACACAAATTCTAGCACCCTCCGCTCGGTTCGTTCGGCAGGGTGTGCATAGTGTTTGTGGTGTACCAGCCGGGCGTGAGGCGAAGAACCCGGAGGGGCCAATGCTAAACAATTCGTTAGTGATACCGCTTCGCCGCTTCGGAACGCTGGAAAGGATGTTACGCAAGCTAACCGGAGGAGGAATATCGAGAGGTTCGAAATTTAAATTGGTACCAGGTGGGGATGGTAGATGAGGGCACAGGTAGGAGCCAAAAAAATAATTAAATCCTGTTATTTCACCGAAATTGGCAATACTATTAACGTAACGTGGAGGGGTGTTTTGGACGAAGCAGAAGACACCACTCCAAACCCTCCAGGGACACGGAGCACACGAAGGACATGCGCCAGGTAATAACGGTAGCGTGTAGCGTGTAACGTAGAGCATCTTGCTCCTTATTTAGAAGCAGACCACCAACCATATGGTGACAAAGGGCAGGATGTTTAATTTTGTTTTCCTGCTACGGCGAACATGGACAATCATGATTAAAAGGGATTGGGAAAAGCGCGACCCGAACACCAAAACACGCCCCGTTCGGTCGCTCTTCCGGTTATGCAATACACTCTCCGTGGCGAATCGTGCCGGTAAGATGTTTAATTAAAATTGAAACCGTTTTCGCCCCAAACATGTCCAATCTGCTCGGCGCTCAAGAAATGGCACCTGCCGGTATAAACGACTCGTGCTAGTACCTGTCATCCGTGCCGTGCTTGTAAACACTGATCCCATACACGAAGCAACAAGCGCAGCAGTTGCGCGGGCTCCAAATTAAAGGCGAAACAAACACACACACGCAAAGCGAAAGCAAAAACGCTTCGCCACTCGTTAGCGAAATAAACTTTCCGAACGACTCAACTCTCAAACTTTGCAACCGTTTCGTAATCGCCGTGTTTGACGTTTCTCCTACCGCGAGGTCATGGCTTGCTGTAACGGGCGTCGTTTTTTCCCCTTACTGTTTTGCTACACCGTTTTCATCGTCTTCGACAAAGGAATCATGGTGCCTTAATGATTTTATGCTCTGGGTTTTTTTTCTTATTTTTTTTTGTTGCGGCCTCCTTTCGCGTGCTTTCACCGTGTGGCGCACACCAGCTTGCAACGCTTTATGCGCCCCAATGGACGAACACGGCTGGCGAATGTCAATGGCGTCCCTTGGGGAGGATGTCCCATCTTACCGCGTGCTCACCATCCTCGGGATGACCTTTTGCAGCTCTTTTACAGCGTGTTTTGTTGTCATGGACGAGCCGGGGCGGGCGCGCGCGTAATACAATTCGCACAAAGCCCACGAAGCAAGCGGGACGCGAAAAGTGAAACTCATTTTCATTAGCAAGCACCTCCGGATGGGGGTGGACCGGGTGGCTGGGTGAGCCGGTGACAATTTATAGAGCGCGATGACGGCCGGGAGGGGCGCCATTTTCTTTTGAGATTTTAACGTTCCTTTGATTAATTTGCGCCTGGTTCCTTTGTCCTTTTGACCCTCCCTCTATCGATTGCCGAACGGGTGTAGGAACCAGTTCACAGTGCTTCATTAAAATATGACGCCGTTTGATTACTTTTCAATTTGATTCCGATGGTTTGCCTCTTTTGCTGGCGGCTACTGTCATCGGATGATTTATGGAAGAAAGATGCTCCGGTGAGGAGCCGGACAGCGCAGGGAGTGCGATTGTAATCAGCCGACGACATGAGTTATGGCGTAAATATGCAAATGATGCTGCCGGGAAAGAATATTTGTGCTGAATGGGCCACTTCAGGTGGGAGTGTAGGTATTTTTCGTGCAAATAACACTTCAAGGTGATCCGGTTCGAAGGACCAACATTCTGTGCTTTCCTCTATAACAAAGAAACCGTTGTGGGCATTACGACTGAAATTGCACAAAAGTGTTTCAAACACACAAGAAGTCTTCCACCGTCCGTCCATAATATCTTCCGACGAAATCTCCAAATCTCTTGGCTATCAGTATCGATCAGCGGAACACCACGCGCACCCTGCTAAACGCACCGTCAGAACAAGCGCGAGCGGAAGTTATGAGAAAATTGCCTCATCACCTCCATCACCCGTCTGCTCCATTGTTTCCACAACACGTTCCTCCCCCGGCAGCATTCAGCGGGAAATTTTTTTCCCGCTCGTTTAACAATTCCTTTTCACTCCCCCACCCCGACCGTATCACAAAAGAATGGCTTCGTCATGGTTCTCGGCGGGTGCCTTCGGTGTTGGCGTTTGCGGTTCTTTTCCTCCGGGAAGCTACGCATGACTTGCCGGCAAGGAAGCACCTTATCCGTCGTGCACCTATTCGCGCCAACATTCGTGCCGATTGCTATCACTGGCCCCGTGACCGCTGGGCCCTCCCGTGAGTGAGTATTATTGTGCAGTTTGGGCTTTGTTTTGGATGGGTTCCTTTTTGTTTCTTCTTCCCTTTCATTTACACCCACCAGCCGGTGGGAGCGAGAAAAACAACGTGACAATGCGCAAAACAGGAAACGACCCATTCGAGCCCGGTGGTGGCCTGTGGTGCTGGTCTCCAAAAAATCAAAGAGATCCCGGTGGTTCACGGATGAGTTGAGATTCACGACTCGCTTGACCGATGGTTGGCGCTGGTTGATAAGCGTGTTGGTCGCGTGTGACGCGTGCGATACGCGAGCAGATAAGACAAAGTGACGGGACGATTTCACCTTCCCCGCCCGGAACCGGAACGGAGTGACAACGAAATTGCCCTTTGTCATGTTGATTTGATGACGGGTTTATCGCCGGTGGAGATTAGTTCGCTCGATTAAGCACGCTGGGGCGTTTTTATGGCGTATTAGCTTGTTGTTTTGCGTTGTGAATCGTTTGCGATATTAATATGACCACAATATCTTTGTGATTGAATAAAAGTAGACTAAAATTCCTCAAGCTTCTTCAGTTGCGTTGAAGTTATTATCTAAAGTCAAACATCAACGTTAATCAATCAAATCCGCCAGTGCCAAAGGAATAGGGACAGAGTTCACAGGAATTGAATCATCCGATTCGCCTTTTCCTTTGATGCCCTCTACCGATAACTTGCCGCAAGTCAAGTGGCTTTCAATCCAATGTCCTCTCGGAAGTCGACTCGTTAAATTATGAGATAAAGCGCCGAACGAACAAACGAACAAATTTGCACATTCGAGTAGAGGCCAATATCTGCTTGATGAAGAGCCCATCGCAGTGCAAATATCGCACCGGAACGGAAATAAAATAGACAAAGAACTCTCAGCGGAGCCGTTCGGGAAATCTATTTACCGTTCGCTGTTTCCCCGTGCCCCGTGTTTGCCACAGATCATTTTCATCGATTTTATTTAATTAGGATTAAATTTCCTCCCAAAGAAGCCGAGTTTTGTTTCCACTTTCGTTGAGATTTCGGTCCATCTCTTTCGCGCTCGCTCGGAAGGCGTCGGAATGCGTGGCGCGAAGCGTGTGGCACGGTTTTGATTAGCGTGGTTTGCGAGCAAATATTTGTCTTCCACCAAAATAAGGAAACAAAACGGTTGCACACCCTCCCGGCGGGGTGGAAAAATCGGAAACGGCAGCGGAATTCGAGTGGAAAAATGAAATGAAACGAAACGATCACGAAGCGGGCGCGGAGAAGCCCTCGAAATCCGCCGAACCGACGTGGCGTGGAGCGTAAATCGTGGCCTGAAACAACAAACACCAGACCAGGGTGCCCGAGTGCCGATTCCTGCACCGAACGGAATTAAGTGTTTGTGCTTAATCTCGACGAGATTACACAGGAATTAACGCTCCGCTTTGCCGCGGACAAATGAGCGGCGACTATCCGGATTCGGAACCGGATTCGAGGGGGGGAGGGCAAGAGAACATGTACGGCCAGCGGGTGGCACGACAAATAAATTGACCACATTAAATCGATTAAGATAAGACGCCCGATACCGGGAGCGTTCCGTCGGTCTCGATATCCGTCCGTGATCCGTGCTCGCCCAGCTGCTAATGGGCGCTCTATTAAGGCACGTAAATCTAAACACTCTCGCCCTTAGCGAAGCACCGAGGAAAAAAAACGAGAACCCATACCAGCACGGGGCTGAAGTTGACGACAAAGAGTTCAGACGAATTTGTAACCACTGTTGGCAGCGAAATGGCTGAAGGAGGCAAATATTTTCACCGAAATAATGAACGCCCGATTCGTGGAAGCGAGTGAAGCTGGCCCGAAGACCGGATTAAGACGGCTCGGGGTGAAGTTTGGAGTGGATGATGCCGAGTGGGCCATAATTAGGATTTAATTTTTAAATAAATAATTGAGTAAGCGAGTGAACTGAGCAGCCTTTAGAGTGCTTTTTTGCCACTAGATGGCGCTGAATATCTAACGTCAAACTTGCGATAATCCGATGCTGCCGAAGAACTTATTATATTCAGGCCTTATATATCCAAGTCCAAGTGAAAGTTTCATTAAATTCAGGTAAAATAAAAAAAATCCTGTATTAATTTGAAACCTGAAAAGACCTGAAAACCGGGATAGATTAGTTAAAACAAAATTTCCCACTAAAGCTACAAAATGTACTATAGTAGCCCGAAACGTTTCATAATCATCATAGTAGTCTGAAGCTCTGTCTCACGAATGCCATGACAACGTCTCTCTCGTCATCGCTTGCCACGTGGAACCAATCTAGTAACCGCTGACAAGCATGGAAAACAGTTTTCCACGAATCTGCCTCCAAACTCGGCGCACTTAATTCATCACACCGGTTGGAGAATTCCGCCTCGCTTTCATTCACACCTCACAGAAACGTACCTCACGTGAGCTTTGGTGAGTAAGTCGCCTGGCTGTCGTCATCGGCCTCGTGGACCGGACCGGAAATAGCAACTGTTGCTATTGACCCCAACCAACAAAAAAAAGCACTGTTGATCATTTGTGTGTGTGGTGTGTTGAAACAAGCCCTTCCACACGGACCGAAAGTCTTGCGTCTTGCGTGTGTTTCTTCTGCACCTCTCGCTCTCACTCCACGCCGATCCGACTACTTCCGTCCGTCCGTCGGGGAACTATCGCGCTCGCGTATCGGAATTAATAGCCAACTCCCGGCCCGACCCGGGGTATCGGTCAATAAAATCACTTTTACGATCACTCTTTCCCTTTGTTCGGTTGTCACCGGTTCGGTCCGCCGGGCGGCCTAAAACAGAACGTCAAGAATTCGGTCGGTTTTTTGGAGAACCGGAGACGACCATTTCCTGACAAATGGCCTGCCTGCCCCACTCGGGCGGTATCGGGTTGCTCTGCTCGGGCCGGCGGGGTGGGAGATACGATCGACGCAGCGAGTCGTTACAGCGAGGCACGGTAAAATTGCCCGCATGCGGACGAAAGGAGTCGAAGGCGCGGAGACATTCCCGGGCGCGCAACGATCTCGGGGAAATAAATCGTCCGTTGATATCGAGATACTCCGGTTTCCGTATCGGGTTCGTTATTAATTTGGACAAGCGTTTCAGTTTCGTGCGGGCAGACATTCGCTGGGGTTGTTGTTTCCCCGCCGCCGCCGCCGCCGGCCGCGCCGCGTCAGCTGGAATTCCGCCCGCCCGGAACCGAAAAACCATGGAAATACCACACCGAAAATACCACAAAACATATTTCATTCGGGA
The DNA here is from genome assembly GCA_000349145.1 of Anopheles dirus. Classification (NCBI taxonomy): domain Eukaryota; kingdom Metazoa; phylum Arthropoda; class Insecta; order Diptera; family Culicidae; genus Anopheles; species Anopheles dirus. Next base: position 4,892,233 of record KB673423.1, read on the forward strand.
GGTCCTCGCGCGCGGCTACACCGCTTCGTCCCACCGCGGTAAGCCATTGCCGGTAGCATTAGATCATAATTTTCATCAATCATTGTCATTAGATTGCTTTTATAGGAAAATAATGCTAGGCAAGTGGCAACGACGGTGGTGGTGGTGGTGGTGGTGCCATTGGTGTGGAAGTCACTCGTGGCACCGTGCTCGCGTCGGATTCGGTCCGTGGAAACGGAACGGCTTTCTTCGTCTGGTGACTCGAGACGCAAGCAGTTGGAATCCGTTTTCCGTTTCCATCTCGCCACCGTCATATCCGTCGGATGTGTTCGTTTCGTTTCGTGGTTAATCGAAAGGATTTGCGCTACTGTGTCGTGGTCGTGTCGTATGCAGGCGCTGTGGCCAAAAATCGATACCGCCCGGCGTGGTGGGTGAGCTGAGGCGGAAAAACTTCCGCAAACGTGGAAGGCGAGAACATTTTTCATGCCAGGGAGAATCGGGCTGCTGCTGCGGAAGCTTCTGGAGCGCAACTTTCTAGCGCTCTTAGACAATTGATGCGCGAAAGTGAAAATCATCTTCGCGGAGCCTCGTGGAGCAACATGTGGAGTTGTGATGTGTGTTTAAAATCGATAGCTTCGGGTCGGAATGTTAATATTCTTTCATCCAATTCACCCAATATAAAGGCATTAATTATGAGCAAGCTTTACAGATTCTTGTACGGTTTTCAATGTTTTCGATTGAATGAAAATGGAGGTTGGTTTGTTATGCCATCCCTTAACAAATAAATGAGAAAACTGTGAAAGCAACTGTGTTGTTTCAATCAACCCCGATAACGATTTTCTGGGATGTTTTTAAACACGCACGAAAACGAAATCTCGATAGTCGTTGCCCTCAGCCCCAAATTCAACCATACTAACAACAAACGAACCGCCCACCGACTGGAGTGAAGTTTTTATCCTTCAAGCAACATGACAGCAACATGATTAAATTATCATACACGAAAATAAATCACTTCTCAACGTTTGGCGAGGAGCCCTTTCCTTTTCCAAAAAAAAAAGAAAGAAAACACGACAGCGGAATGGGTCGAAATACCTTTACAATATTTATTCGACAAATTGTTTCCCCATTATAGATTATTTTTCCCCATCCAGTATCGCAGACGGGAAGGGGAGCACGAAAAACACGAGGCCCCGAAAAACGATCCCATTTACTTTCTTTTTCTGTTCTGCGTTCGGGGAGTGTCGTTTTTTTATTCGTTCATTTGGCGCTCGGCGCACCATTCACCGTCAATCACAGGTAAACGTGTTTATCGTCAGTTGCTTAATAATCGACCGGTGGTAGATGATTTATGAACCGGCCCTTTCGGGGCCGATATTATTGTCCCGATACCCACGCGGAGTCAACGGGTTCACAAGGAGTCGCATGCCCGACATGTTTTATCATCATTATCCGAAGCAAACGGCCTGTCGGTACAGCGCCATGTTCGCATCCATCCATGCGCAATATTGTGGTGCCGCCGGTTGCGCTCTAACTTTATTTCACCTGTGTTTCAGCGAGACGCACGAGCCGATGTACGCGACTCTGTCATGTTCAGCCCGAAACCCTCGCCGTCCCTCTACATCCGCGATAAGCGATCGCGATGGAACCCCTTTCACCGGCTGGCCAGTGGCGGCGGCGGCGGCAGACCGTTTCGTGATTCAATTGGCCGTTTTTCTTCGCCCGTTTACGGTGCGCTTTGATTTGTGCCCGCTGATACATTCCTTCCATGTTCAATTGAATAGTTTATCAATGTTGAAAGCACCGGCCGAGCGCAAAACAAAGAGTTCAACCGTCGTCGTCCGGTTGCCGTGTGGTTTAGTTATGTGCTTTTTGTGTTCCGTCTCCTTCCAACGCTCGCTTCCGCTCAATCTAGCGAGCCCGCAGCGACATGTACCCGCTTTCGTAGACTCCGTTGGTGGGGCTGGTGGAGGAGGGATGTGTACTAAATGTTCACAATCGAACTGCTTTCGGCAGCTCTATTAGAAGCATTCGAGGGGCACGCGGGTGGAGCGGACGGAATCGCCACGAAAATGGAGACGCCTGGTCGCTGGTGGAATGTTGCTTGTTGTACGGTATTTTGATCAAAACAACTTGACAGGTGTATTTGGCGATGGTTTTGGCCAGCGCTTTGATACGGTCCAAGGTAGCACGGGGGTTTGCTGTTTGCTATCCATGACTAGTGCCGAAGCTATTTAGCGAAGCGGTAAAATATGTCTAAAAAAGGGCCACAAATATGAGCTTTGACAGCCATGCCTAATCAATGTTGATTATAGTCTGACTGAGCGTTCCTGATCGCATCGGTTTGCATTATTCGACATAAACACTTCAGCTTGATGCGATTTTCAGTTAAATTTTAAATACTCAAGCAAACACCATATTCCTTAGGAGACCCTTAACATAAATGTACACATTTTGCATACATGCAGGCGTTTTTTCACTAAAATGTTAGTACATTCCCCAAAAAAACGACTCTGCAAGCTAGAAAACAAAACTTCGATCAATTCAAGTGCCATATCAGATTAGATTGACCGTTGTCCTTTTGGATGTGGACTAAACCCTTCCACAACCCTTTCATCATCTCGAAACTTTTCAACGAGAAAACATTCATGGAGATTGAAAATTTGTTCGGCAGCTCATAACCCCGTAACAATTTTCGAAACCCCTCAAAAGCTCTCACCTCAACCAGCACGTCGATATCACGTTACACGAGCAGCAGCAGTAGCAGCATGAAATTGCTGCCCATAACGATTAATCAGATGCCTGTTCCCTCCGTCTTTCTCTCTCTCTCTCCTTTCCCAGCGACAGTCCATGATGGTGCGTATCATGTATCGAAACGGGCGTCCCATATAGGAAACCCAACGGCCATCATCATCATCATCATCATCTCCATCATGATGCTCTTCGGTTGCCGGGTTGCTCCCGCTGAGATGGTTTCATATGGTTCACTGGCGTCATTAATTAGCCGTCGAAAACAACTCGTTACAAGCCCCCCATGGGCCACCCGGTACCGGAGCGGCTCTAATCTGAAGTAGCGAAAAAGTTGTCCACTTATCAGCAGCCGAGTGCAAATGAGAATTCCTTTCTTCTCCTGTGCGCTTGGAGCTGGTGGAAGAAAAAACCGCATTGCAGGTGCTCCCTTATCGGGCTATCGGCTAGGCTGCAAGGTGTGCAATGTCCTCTCACGCCATGGACAAAGGCACGCCGGTCTATGGGCGGGTTCGGATCGTTCCGAGCGGGCTTTCCGATCGAGAAGGTGTCGGTTACATTCACCCAATGCCGATGCCGGCGAAGGCGTGTGCTTTGGAATGTAGTTTCAATGGTGGACACATATTGACGTGAATGGAAGAGTGATGCATAATGGTAGATGATGATTTATTTGTGGTTTAGGGATGTGAGGAATGGCGTTATGACGGGTTTTGAATTGAACATTTGCAATGAAGACTTAATGCGACGCACACACTTATAGGTATTATAACATATGCAAACTAAACCATGACACCTCTATAAAACAAATAAGTAAATCGCTATTGTAATGCGGATTGCATAACTTTTAGGATTGTTTACTAACTGGTATTCACTGGTGAAAAACGAACATACAAGACATGAAAATTAAACATGCTGTCGTTTTACTTTGGTTATCTTTAGTACATGCGTCGATCAATAAATATTCCTTTCCCGTTGTTGAGCTACAAACCACGCAAACACCGACGTCCCGACAGGTGCGAAAGTGACGAAAGATAGCGTGTACATAATTACCCCGTGGGGTCACTTCTGTTCGAACGTCTGTCCGAAGCGTCGTTGAACCGAAGCGTGCCGATAGCGGCGTCACCCGTCACCTTCCGGCAGTGCGGGGCAACATTATACACGAACATTACCAACAATTACAAATTCACCTTCACCTAGGCACGCTGCGTGGGGAGTGTCCAAAATTCGAATCCTTCGGAGGTATCCCACCGACCGACGTTAATTCAAGCACCGCGTCTTCTCTGGTTGCGGTTCGTGTTTACGCCGGAAGGTAGTGTCGTTGTTCAACAACACCGCACACACGAAGGTGAGTAAGCAAGGGGATAAGCACGAAACACGCGGGGTTCGGAAGATTTAAAACAACAATAAACGTTACTCGAATCCGTGAGTGCGTGAATGTGTTTCTGTACGGAACAAATCGCTTTTGCCGGAAGTTGTTACCGAGCTTTCCTCGCACTCATGTACCACTCTTTCTCTCCTTCTCTCTCTCTCTCACTCAAACTCACACTCTATCTCGCACAGAAACACAAGCACACCTTAAAGCAACACTTGGCCTGTCAGATTGCGTGGATAAGACGATTGTTTTGACTTTAACCTGGCTCGTAGCACAGCGAAGTTGCAAATCGATGACACTGTCTGCCTGCCAGCGGTGTAGACTAGAACGAGGGTACGTGCCGGTGAAGTCAGGTGCCAGGTGAGTTCGGGTGGGGTGGACAAGATAAATTGAATTCAAGGGCTCGGATGGGTCCAAAACCGCAGGCACTGGCACAGAACCACCGGAATAATCCGGAAGCGATGAAATAATAACCATTTCGGTGCCCCGCTTTCAACCAGGGATGGGTTGGGTGCGCCCGGGGATGGGAAGTTCCGCATCCCTTTTTCTCACCAAAAACCCACCCCGCTGTGCTGCCCCAAAGCCCCATCCTGCGCGGAGGAGCTGACGTCGTTACCAGCGTGCGTTCGTGATAATACACTGCATAATCTTTTGTCTGCGGCACACACAAACACACGTGCGATTGAGCGTGTGTGCGAGAGTGTGGGCACGGTTTATTTGAATATAAATCTTCTTAATGTACTTATCTACTTACAGACACGCCAATGGCCGGGCCGAAATGGGAAACGGGCCGCCTCGAGTGTCGAAACCGGGAAGGATGTTTTGCGGAGCGTCGGAGTGAAGATTTGTTGCGCCCGGCACGCGTTAAAGGGAATGAACTCATCGCGAGCGCACACTCGTGCCAATCCTTTCGTGTTCAATTCCGAAGAAAAGAGCCCGAGTGATTAAATGGCAGAACGCACTCAACAAAAAGTCACTTCGAGCAGTGATAATATCATCTACGAAGGGATTTTCGTCCTGCTGGATCGACTGTCTCACCAGCCCAGCTGCCGACCACTTTTCCGAGAACAGCAAGACACGAGCGAAACAAATCAATACCCTTTGAAGAATAATGGAAGTGCCGGAGCAAATTAACAAGACGAATTAAAATTCAATCTATCACCGCTGCTCGGATATTTTGCCTGATAAGCGCAGAGTGAAGAGCGTTGCTGTTCTTTTCGCAACCGTCCAACACACAATCGCACTTGATTGTGCCGGGAGTGGTTGTGGATTATACTAATGAAAATGTCGTCCTTCTGGCTGCGATAAGTGAGATGGTGAAGGAGTTTTTGTCTCGGAAATGGTTTCCAGGAAATGTATCGGTGTCTCGAGGGCTTAGAAGACAATCTTCTGTTGGAATATCTGTTTCTGGAAATTGACAACAGTTTTTTTACGCAACGATCAATAATGAAATCCATCATTCGAGGAAGCGTATTCGAACTGGCTGGCTGCACAAATATTGTTGGAAATCGATAATGACTTGTTCAAATATTGTGTGTTGTGCAGATTGCATACCTTTGGGCTGAGGGAACAAATTCGAGCCCGAAAGTACTACACGAACGCCTGTTTATGTATCATAAACACTATATTTGTCAGGTTATTTTTGCTTTTCTTATGAGAAGAACCTAAAGACGAGGTACTGAAGGGTCATGTTGATTAGAACGAGCTCCTTTGATCAGCAACAAAAATGGCATTCACTGTTTTCAATCCAAGCAATCGTTGCAGCTGTCGACCTGTCACGCTTACCTACCTGTCATCGTAGACGAAGCCCGCGCCCAGCGTGTTAATGTACAGCACGAAGGCCAGCGTGCAACAGCCTAAACTAACGTAATCCATGCTGAAACGAGACAGAAGATGAGAAAGATACATTAAAACTCAGTTTCGATGACTAGCGCTGGTACCAGGCCGCAGCAAAAAAACGAACTAAAATAGACGGACTGAATTGGGTGCGCATTAGTTCCGTTCCGGTGCATCCATTTAATCGCTTCGCCCGCCCAAAAATGATGTTTTGTGCTCGTGTCAATATCCTCTATCGCTTCTCGTGAAAGCCGCGCGCTCTCACTCTCGCTCTCGCCCTCACCGTGGGTGAATGCAAATATCGATTTCAGATTACTCCCTTCGACCGGCGTTCCACCCCAAGCCCGGCAGACGTAGCGAGCAGCCGAATTTCGCAACAGGTCAACAGGAATGGGCTGACCTTTCACTAGTTCCTGTCAAACAGGACAAACCCCGGCACTATTTATTCCGATCCCGATCGCGGATTGGCGGGAGCCGGTGACCGGGATGGAATCGCAATTCCCCGGATTGGATATCGATCAGGAGGGAGGCGTTCCACCGGCTTGCCACCACACCAAACAGCTGGCCATAAACAGGACCTTCGAGGGGGAGATTTTTTTTTCCTGTCGTTGCTACAGCTCGCATGCGGCCACGCGGCTACTTCTTCCGGCCCACTAGCACAGATTATCGTAATTAAATTCGTATCGAAATTCAATTTATGCACAATCTTGCTCCGAGCCCGCGCAGGAATGCCGGGAATGAAATGTACATTTATGCTCGCCGAGGACTCCGGGGCCGGAGGCAAACGGTAAAAACCGATAATTCTCAATACTGTCCAAGGCTTTGGTCATTAAATCTGAATAAATTGATGGCGCTTCTTTGAACGGGGAACCCGAGGCCGGGAGGGGCAGTAAAAACAGCGGCAAGCTGGAATCGAGTTCAATAGCACGGGATTGCGAGTGTGTAGTAGGCCAACAAAAAATCCCATTTGATCGTTTTCCAATATCACGGCTGGCAGAGCGGCACAGCAGCTGGAATCGGCGCAAGTACGCGATACAACAGCAGGGAGAGAGACAGGGAAAAAAGCGCTCCCTGAATTGCATCCGGCTCGAAGGACCAGAATTTATGTCACCGCTACCGGCAAGCTTCCCACCGCGCGCGGGATTGGAATTGAAAATGAAAATTGGAACCAACCCCTCCCCTCACACACACACGCACACAGCCGTCCGCGTACGAGAAAAGAGGGCGGAAAGTATTTTATTTCATCATGTATTATTCGCAATTAAATAAGAACTTGCTACGACGCGTTGCCATGGCAGCGCTGCACTAACGAGAGTAGCGCCTGGATGAGCTCGCCTGCGTGTGAATAGAATCGTGGTGAGCGAGCAGCAGGTGTGCCGCTGTAACAAATCGGTAAAAATCGCCCGCCACCCACGTGCTCCACCACCCACAATAAGCACAATTAATTCCCTGTGCTGTGCTGGCAGTTAGCAGCAGCAACGGGTGTGTGTGTGTGTGAGCGAAAGTTTCGAGATGCAGCATAAAATATTCACATTTGTGCCCGTTTTCGCTCGTTTCGCTTCGTCAGCCTCTTCCAGTGCGCGTGTGTGTGTGCACGAGCGTGTTCGTTTGCCGATAAGTTTCCTCCGCTTCCGGGAACTATGTATTTGCCTTTCATCAGGACTTTTATGTTTCTTTTTTCATCCCGCGCCTGAAAGCTTTTCAAATTGAAGTTAGCTGAGGTTTTTTTTCTCACCCGAAAAAAAAGAAATGGGATAAAAATTGCATAATCCCTTCCACGGATCCCTTCGGTGTGGTGTGAGGAGGAAAATTCACACCCTAAAATCGTGTGTGCCTATCGCTCTTGCCCACACACACGCACACCTTGGCGCGGGTGAACATATTCATGAGCCGACGTATGATTCCCACATCGTACAACGCTCATTGAAAGCGTCAAACAATAGGCAACCCTTTCTGGACTCCCTCGGGGGTGCCTTTGTGTGTGTGCGTGTTCGGGAGGGAAACAGTTTCCCGTTCAACGTTCAGCTCGTTTGGTGCGCTTCCGCTTTTTCCGTTCGGCAAACGGTGTTGCCTCCAGCTGCATGGAAATTACACACATCACAGCTTCAACCGGGAGCAGTTTCCAGCGGCCGGAGAGCTTCAGCAGCTTCAGCAGATATTGGTTTGGCTTTTCATTGCATGTGTCATGTCTCACCTGGGCTCACCGTTCCGTTCCTGCGGCTTTTAGTGTATGCACATAAATGCATATCGCACACACGCCGAAAACGGTGTACGTGTGCCGGTCGGCGTCACGACGGGCCGCGCGTACGTGTGCGAGATGGCAAATGCGTGCGTTTTTCCGGCACCGACCGGCGAAGAAGCAGAACCGGCGCCCGCTGCTGCCGCTCGGAGTCAAAGTTAGCGTTAACGTGATTTATGCCAAAATTAAACATTTCCACGTACAAATTATAATCAAAAATTCAAATTCAAGCCGCGATGGATGGCTTCATCAGTCCTGGGTGCTCCGCCACCGCGCCTCCCATCGCCCCGTCGAGTGTATTTGTGTGTGTGTGGTGAAATTTGGATTCGCTTTCGCCTTCTAAGCGCTCGGAGCAGACGGCGAGATTTAATAAACCTTAAAATCTGTGCCGCTTGGCAGATGCAGACGCCTCGGTTCGGCAATGCAACCGACAGGGGGCGCTTTGCGAATGCATTTCGCACCTGCGACGTGAGAGGACATTTGCATTCGGAACACGTGACAGGAATTGCGATGGGAGATTGACTTGCCGTGGCTCTGGCAGATTCGTGCAGCAAGTTTGTGTTTGATAATAATGAATTATTTTCCGTGCAGGTGAGAAGCGGCGGCTTTCGTATAATTCATATATTCATTTCGATCAGAATATATTAAACGGATTCAGGTGCAGTGAGGCTTTTGCTTACTACTATCGGTCTATAAGCTTATGCAAATCTTAGAATCTTTTTGTGCTCGGCCATATACTTATAGATATTTCAACGCTATTTCAACGTCTATTTCAACTCACTCACACGCATTCGTTCCTCACTGCAAAGAAACTTTTCGCTCTTCTGATCGAATTCGAGCCCACCAGCCTTAACCACATCAGAAAAGCTCTAGCTTAGTGCAAGCAGCGCACCGAGAACGGGCGCATGCATTCCGACAAATAATGAAAACAATTTAAACTTTTTCACTAACTTAACTCAAACGGCAATGGCGGACGCTAGGGCGGGCAAACTAACGCGGCCCGGGGCCAGCCCGTTAAAGGCCTGCCCGGTCCGGGCAAAGCGAACTTTAATTTTCACTCCCATTTGCTCTTTGTTTAGTTTTTGAGACCGTTTTCGCTTCCGGAAGCTGCCACCTCCTGGCGTTCTACCGAGTGTTTTTTTGGTCTCATGCCCCCAATTTTTCATCAAACCTCACCGCTCACCAAAAACCGGGCGCATCACATCTCCGACCGGGTTGCATTAATGGCGCACGCTTGCCTGAAACTTGAGCCTCCCCCCAAATGCTCATTAAAATTAAGACGGCTTCGCATGCGCCACGGCTCGGTAAGATGCCGCTCGCCACCATCGCCGCTAATGGTTCACTCGTTTGCCGGAGCGAAGGGATGCAACCGCACACACACACACACCCAGACAAATACAAGGCTCCGGGCAGCATTCAGATAATGAAATTTTCGAGAAAAGACAGTTTTCTTCCTGCAGCGCAACCCATTACCCGGTTCGCTGGACACGCTGGCAGCGCCGAGGCATCAACAGCCGGCGCAACGCAGGCAAAAGGGAAAATAAATAAAACGGAAAACTTTCCGCAACTTTCTCATTTCCTTCGAGATGCGAGATGCGCGGCGAGGAGGCGGGTGAGTTTGCAGGCACAAAAACCACCCACCACCACCACCCCACGGCGGGGCAGCATCTGCAGGATGTCACGGAATGAACTTTGCATTGGCAGGCAAAGAGGCACTGGAAATTGAGAAGGTCGACCGGACCGGAGAGCTGGCCGGGCTTCGGAACAGATTTTCCGCTGCAATGGTGGTGGTGGTGGTGCAAAATGCACCGGGCGGCGGACGAAAAGTTCCCGGCAACCAGAAGTCCCGCATGCCGGCAGGAAAGTGTGTCTACCGAGCCGGGTTCGATGTGACCCAAAATGGCTGCCAATGGCGGGGCCCGATCGTCTGTTCGGCTGCAGCGCAACGAAACCCCACCCGGCTACTTTCGACTTCGACTGCTGATCCGCAACATATGCAAATGTTCGATTGTCATCCTCTTCGGCACCCTCTCTCGGGGGAGGGGGGAATAAAATGTGGGTGAAAAAGTTTCCCGGCCTGGCATTCTGACAACCTGCGAGCCGCTCGGGGGGAAAACTCTTCTGGCATCACACACACACACACACCCCGCCAGGGGGATGTCGTTGCATCATCTCGAACAACCGATGTGGCAAGAAGAATGATTTTTATGTGACATCTTGTGGTGTTTTCCCTGTGTTGTTGTTGCTGCTGCTGCTGAGCAGGCGTTGTTTTGAACAATCCGCACCCCCGTACGTTGTCATGGTTAGCGTGGCTGCTGTGGTTTTCTTTAGCCGCTCCCCGGGCTGGTCGCTCTTGCCAGACATGCCAGACGAGTGTGCGCGAGCTGCTGTGGTTTTTCCGTGCAGGAATGTTTATGTGGTCGTTGTTTGTCCAGGTTCACCGTCTGCTTTAGCTTTAAGCCGTCGAGGCTGGTTTAGTTATTTTAGCAAACTATTTAAAGCTTGGCTTGGGGATTGTGAGCGGAAATTGATTTCGCACTTGAAAAACGATTCAAAAATGCTCAAACTTGCTCATTATTTTAATACATTAAATCACAGTCTTTTGTGGCTGGTATAGAAACCAAGAAGAATGTATCTGCCAGTGATCTAGAATGTAAAAAAAACTATTCATATTTTGTTGAAAACTGTAGAAACAATTTCGTCATTTTTATGGAACACGTGAACATGCTCGAAAATTCTCTTTAAACAGTGTGATGCGACACGAGAACAATATTTTCCGTGAATAAACGCTCCAATTTTAATCCTCATGCAGTCCTTTTGAAAGCTCTCGAAACCTCTCCATCCAAAGCTGTGTTGAACGTTCGTTTGAATATTGCAACAAAACAAGCAGCAAACGTACGGCTCAACCGGCGGCAATAGACGTGAGAATTATTCATCAATTTTTTCGGACAAACATTTTCATTCCAATTTAGACGGAGCGGGTTTGTCAGATCGAACGACCCGAAACGACCCGAACGAGCGTGTGCATTCGATGGAGCTTGAATGGATGGTAATAAAAACGAATCGATTTTGCATTGCCGAGAACAGAGCAGATCGGTGCCATGCGGGGATGCTTTTCATTTTTTGGTCGATCTCAAAGGCTTTCCCGGTCCCTTTAAAGAACGTTTGCTCGCCGGGAAAATGTCCCAAAATTCTCATTACCTTTATTTGAAGATTAACAATTATTCGAAACATGCTCATTTCCCAACCAGCAAGCGTTGGCCCGGTAAACAAACCCACCGCCCGGGAAATGAATCACCCCACAAAACTAATCCCTTTCGAAACCGGTGAAAATTGAAACATTCATTATCGAGCGCCGGGTGCGCATCGATTGCAACCGCCGGGCCGAAACCAGAAACACGCGACCATATGCTATTCGGTGAATCCAATCCCCGGTCCGATCCCGGTGAAGGAATACCGCCACTTGATGGTGGCGGAAGCGAATCAAACTTCCCGCATCCCGCAGGGCCACATTCCTGAGCCACCGGTGGTGGACATCGGCTGTCGTACCTGTGTGCCTGGGTTGCCTCCAAACCGAACCACCCCATATGCCCACCTCACGGTTCGAGGTGTGGGCGTTGGAATTGTGTGAGTGTTTTTTTCTGTGTGTGCGTGTTTGGTGTTTCCTATCCCAGTTCGATCCCGGTTTGGATTCCGGCGAGCGAGGCCTGATATAACCTCAAATTTCCTGCGGCACACAAACACACACACACGGGCATGGCAGCGCGAGTTTTAGGAGAACGACATCGCGATATGGGTGGGTGTGTGTGGTTTTTTAGTTATTTCCGTTTCATTTTGAAGCACGGCGCTCGGGCTCCATAGGCTCGTTTTGCAAATCTCCCTCGAGGGGGAGGTGGCCGGGAGTTTCGGGAGTGAAAGGGTGTTGGAGTGGAACGACGCACGTTGTTAGGCTCGATGTTCGCGGAAAAAGGCACCGAACGGCGTGGACGGTTCAAGGGCTGGGTCACGTTGTCAACCGCAAAACTGCCAGCGGAAATAATGACCATTTAGCCTTCTAGTTTTTACAGCCCTCGCCAAATCCGAACGCGGGAAGCGCTGGTGTGCGCTGCGGAAATTTGCTCCAAAAGCCAGGAGGTTTTTCGTTTTTCCTGACGCCTGGAAACGGCTTTCAAAAAAGTGAAATGAGCCAGCGGGATAGAAACGGGCGCTGTCAGTTTGACGGCAGCACGTACACGAATGGGATTTGCCGCTGTTTTAGATTATTTTAGGTAAAAAAAAGTCTACGGATTGTGTTCTAGAACCAAATAATGTAAATTCAGCAATAGGGTTGCGTATTTCAAATCCTTTTGATTAATGATAAATCAAGTAAAGATTGCACACTTTTCGACTGCTTGAACGAACTTGCGCCTAACAGTATGCAATTTAAAGTAATTAAGCCCGAAGCTCTTTCAAACGCTGACACTTAACGCTTTAGTAATGAAGCTACTAAGCTTTAACCATGCAAGCTATTCGTACTATGTTGGTATGACCAATTGGCATGGCTGAGCTGGTGCTTTATTAATTAAGTAATAGTACCAGCCAGCGAGCCTATTACCCGCCACGTGGCACGATCATTAGCTCATTACGCGAGCGTCATCTAATGGGCCAACCACCCTGACCACTCCCTTCCCAAAAGACTCAGCGCGTAAATTTGATTTGAGCCAATTTACACGAGCTGCATGATGATATAGTTTTCACCCGGGGCTTTAATTAATTCCTCTGCGCCGTGGCTTCCTCGCGCCAGCTTCTCTCGTTTGCTAGTGCCAGCAGAGAAGAACTGCTAAACTCCGACAATAAACCTGCCGGCGGTTGTTGCAGCTCGTACTTCATTATGACCGGAGCCGGCCGGAGGAGCCAACACAAAAAACCCTTTTCTGCGGGCGCATAAGCAGGTTGCGTCGTCGTTACACAGACTTCAGCGCGCTCCTGCTCCAGCACCCGAACCCACCCGAAAGGCCAATGACATTGACGAGCAGCTCCCAAACGGCTCGCCCGAAGAAACACACACACACACACACAACAAACAGCCCCCGGGATTTGCCCGTACAAAACGTGAGCTTTTTGTCGAAATCCGGTGCAGCTTTACAGTGCAGCCTTTGTGGACTCCGGGCGAACCAGCCGTTTCACTTTTACGATGCGATGAAGTTTCGACGATGGCGACGAGCACGACGCTGCTGCTTCCGCATTGTTCGGCCCAGCCTAATGGATGTTGGGCTTGCCGGGCGCCGAGCTGCGGCATCATCGTCTTTCACATTTTAATAATTCCACCCTCCATCCCGGGACGTCCGTCGAGGTTTAACGTGCCGCTCATAATCACTTTCACCCGTTTCCGGGCTCTTTTTGCTTTGCCTCCGACTGCGAGGCGAAGCGGAATGAATCTGGACTGACGTTCTGGTTATAGCGCCAGCCAGTTTAATGTTATCCGGCGTACAAAGTTGCCCGAAAGCCCCCGACATATAACACTAAAACGACAGGGACGGTCAACTTTAACCCAAACAAGATTTCAGCTCGAAATGTGCAAATTTGAAGTAAAACCCATAACTCTTCTACGCTACACTTATGTTGAACGCGTTTTGGATTCTCTACAGTAAAACCTCTTAAGCCACGTTCAAAAACGTTCCGTTTTGTAGTAGTTTCAATACATCCATGCACTTTACCTAAATCCTCGCACATGGTGGACGTTTCTGAAGGGAAAATGTTCCCGTCATCTGCGCCAGAATGTATGGCAGTAAGTTTTACAACTATTTTTACATGCCAGCTTTATGCAGATTTAATCAAATGTAATTTATTATCTTAATGGTGTTTTAATGCTTGCCTATGAATATAAATTACCGTACTCGCCTCTCTCTCTTTCTCGCTGATCGTGTAGTTCGCGCTCACCCTGGAAGCGGTTAGGTGGACATGAATCTTCCTAAAAACGCTTCTTTGCGTGCCTTAATGTGTGTGTGTAAGTGTGGGTGGCCCTGACCTGTGCCCTGACGTGTCCTCAAAGAGCCCGAACCCGGATCGATGAACTGGATTGTTGCGGAAATTATGCTGCACCGAGCATCGCACGAGTTCGTTGCATCCTTTATGGCTGCTGCTGCCGCCCGTCTTTACCCAAAAATCGACTCCGCTGCGGTGCGTTTCGTACTACCGGGGAGTGTGATTTTTTTGCTTCGGAGACAGGTAGCAGCTTTGGTGAGTTTCCGGCAGTAGACGAAACGCGCAGAAGGTAGCGCACAGCTCGTTAAAGATTGTAGCGTGGCGAACGGGAAAAGGGCCCGCTCGGATGGGAAGGAAATTAGTTTTATAATTATTTCACGGCATCGACCCGGCTCCTGGAAATGCACGTGAAGCCAACGATGAACAGGTGTGTGTGTGTGTGGGTGTGTGTGTGTGTGTGTGTGCTCACACTTAATAACATTGGCTTCTTATTCCTTCGCTCGGGCTCCTCACCTCCCTTCAATGTTAACAAACATGGGCCAGAGCAGCGCCGGGTTGCAGGAAAATGCATTCGGAAGCAGGTGCGGCCATGATAGTAAAACGGAGCCGGGGGAGAAAAGTTTTAATTAAAGATTAACGCTAATGCCTTTTAATAAAAACGAGACCCAGACCTTGCACGTTCGCTTGGTTCGATTCGGTTTAAGCCCGTCGGTAATCTGTGTACCGGGAGCGTCAAATGTACAGCGACTGTGCAATTATGAGGTGGACGGATTAGAGCGAAGCTTAGGCATGATGAGATTTAATAATAGTGCAAGTTTCGTCCTATCGTATTCGCTTGTTATAGCTGCTAGTGCCGACCGTTGTAAGTTATGCAAACAGTAGAAGCTAAAATCGAACAAAACAGTCTAGCGGAATGCTTGACAATGTGGACTGCAGTCAAATGACTTTGTACGTAATTTGTACATGTCAAAATCACAACACGAATAACGTCGCATATTTCGAGACTATTGCAACGAAGATACCATAGCAACGAGCTCAAACGTGTTCATTGCTAAAGTTTAAACTGAACTGAATTAATCCTGACTCGAGTGACACAATCTTGCGTAAAAAATACTTTGCGCCTGAAGGTATGCAATAACAGTATGACCTGACACAAGCTTGTTTAAAGCCACGACATTTCTCGAAACAACATTAGATTGCATATATCTAGGCGCGACAGTACGATAGCTGCACCACGGCACAGAGGAATTACACAAAGTTACCGACAGTTTCATAATCGGATTTAAAAATAAATGTTGTATCTCGAAGCCATTATGTAATATTTCAAACGAACTGCCCTCTCAAACCGTCGGATTCCAGTTACCATCCGGCAGTTATCTGAGCATTCTCGTTCACATCATAGTTGTTCGAATATCGACGATCTAAATGACCAGTTCGACGAAGGAGTGTTATGATGGTGTGTCTTCGCACGAGCACCCTCGCACGTGGTGTAACGATGCAGTTATAATTCGAATCGATTCGGGTGATAATGAACTTGAATGTGCCCGGCTTGGCGTCGTTGAGAAGCAGAATGATACGTTCACGCTGCCAGCTGGATCTCACGCTGGAATGTGTAGCAAATTATCAAGAAAGGGCAGTAAAGATGACATATTGCCAGCCTTTAGCACGAGTCTATTTCTGCGCGACAAATATTTGCTGCGAGTCGTAGTCCCCTCCAGAACGAGCCTAGCGCACCGTCCGTTGCTGCATTAGCAAATTAAATTTCGCTCACCGGATGTCAAATCGCTGGAAAGTGCGTGAAAAATTAATTTCCCCAGAACTTCCCGAACGCGGAAACGGGGGGCGATAGGAAGTTTTTGCGCAAATTGGCAATATTTCACATGCCATTGCGGGCGCAACCTACCTTGACTTGTTGCGTTGTACCATCGCTTTGCGAAAACGTTGCTAAACTTGCCGTGCCGCTCGTCTCTTGACGGTTGCTGGAAAAATCATATTACGGTTCACGGTCGGTTCACATGGCCCCTCACTCGCTCACGCTCTCCGGTACGCACACGCACACGCGCACACACACACACTGCCTCAAACACAATCACACGAACGCACGCAGCAGCAGCAGCGGCAGCGGGAATATATTTTAACTTTTAACAACTCCACTTGACTTTCGACTTTAACTTTCCTGTGGGCCTGCTTTTTTCTGCTGCGTGGCCTTCTTCTTCACTTTTGCACTTGCTTCCTTTCGCTTCGCTGCCCGCCGAACCGACGCTGCCACACTTTCGCGTATGATTTTATTCGTATTTTTCGCACTGTAAAGCACACTTTTATCTGCGGACCCTTTGGCCTGCGGACTCTTTTCGCGGCACTTCTTTCCTCTTCTGGTTACTTAAGTATCAGCCTAATCAAATTGTGGAGGGGAGAGAAAGAGAGAGAGAGAGAGAGAGAGAGAGAGAGAGTGAAATAAAAACAGCATATTTTATGCAACTACGCGAAGAATATGTAAGTGAGGTGAATTCGCGTTCCGATGCGCATTCATCGTTGTTTGTTTCTCTTCTTCTGACGGTGAATGAAAAGAACGGCCGAATCACAAAAAACCTCTCCGTTGGAAAGCTTCCTGCGTTCAATGTCACCGCCTACTGTGGACTACATCTGAACACAATCACTTAATCGAGAACTTTTCCGTCCGGCATATTTCGTTTCGCAATGTTTCATTTTTCTGTGTGAAATTTAAAAAAATGCAAAACCGAACCGAGGTCAGAAGAGGTACGAGATTGTATGCCGGCGCGCACCTTTCCGAAGCTATTTATGTTAATTCTTTTGTGGGAGAAACTTCGTTTGCTCCGGGTGTTTGTCGCGAACGCTTGCTTGGATTCAGCGTGGAGCAGGGAGATCTTCTTGCCACGCGGAGTGCTCTAAGCCGTCCGTAAGGCTACCGGGTGGATCTGTCACGACGCAGAAACACACGCACCGAACCGCAAAGTATCCTACCAACTGTCTCAAGTTTCCGACACCCCGCTGTTGCGAAGAGGATTTTCCACCCGGGGAACCGTACCGTGGGAGCAAATTTTCCTCCTTCACTAAGAATGACCGCGACGCGAAACAAGACACACATCCAATAAAGTTCGCTGTCCCGTCGCTGCGGGAGCTGGCGGGACAAGGCGGAGGCGAGATTAGTTCCCGAAACCGAAACTACTGCATTTCTGGTGGTATCGAGTTTCGTCACAGCCTCGGCCGTGCGTCCGTGCGGTTCAGGAAAAGCAAAAAAAAAGGTAAAAAACGCACACACACAAACGAATTCTTCTCGTGGAGTCAGATCATCAAAACGGTCGTTTTTTTTCTACCGTTCTTCGTGCGCTTTTCTCCACGCGAACTTTAACAGTCCCGACAACGCCGGAACGGGCGAAAGTGGCTTCTTGGAGTGGTGCAAATAACATAGCGCGAGGCAAAAGAAGAAGAAAAAAAACAGCACCGGGCAACATCCCGGCGGTGTGGATTTCGTTGGGGATTGTTGTTTTTCTTTGCCAAAGCCAGACCCGACGACACTTTCTTCCTTCTCGGTTTTGTCATAGTTTTCCTGCTGTTTTTTTTCTTCTGTTTTCGGTTCGGGTACGGAACTTTTTCCTTTGGTCCTTTCCGATCGGGGTTTTCTTTTCTATCAACCTTCCTGCCTCTTAAAGCTATGTGTGCCTTTTCTCGAACGGTGTTGAGTCGTGGACTTTGATGAAGTTTTTCTTAGTTCTTTGTCGGCCCGGAGACAGCCGTGTGCGTTCGCGTGTGATCTATTGGGTGAAGGAAGAGAAAACGAGAAGAAGAACGTTGAATTGAGATGAAAAACCGAACCGAATGTCTAAGTGTGTGTTTGAAAACGGAAAACGAAAAAGAAACCTGTCCTCCACGCGACCACTATCGCATCCGCTGTGAATAATAAGACGAATTGGTTCAAGAAAGCGCACAAAGAAGCGTAATAATATCATCAACTCGAGGCCCGACTGGAACAAATGCCCATAGTCGTCACCCACGAGACACGGCGAAAAACTCCTCCTCTGTTTCTGTTTCTTTGTTTGCCTGACCAAGTCCTGGCGAGTCTTCTATTCTGTGGCCCCTCTCCGGTCATTCCGGGTCCCTTTGCCGAGTATGAACGAACACGGAAAGGGCAGGCAAAGCATGCCCGCAAAAGTTTCGTCTCATTTCGAGTCCCTCCTGTGGACACACACACACAGAGCAAGAACGGTTTGCGCCACGTGTTTCACGTCAAATGTGTGAAACGTGTCCATCGTCAATGAGTTCCATCCCGGGAGAAGACACAGACGAAACAAAACTGATCCATTTCGGCAACAAAAGGGGCCCGGTGCTGTGTCCCGGACACGTTGGTTCGTGAAGCCGAGGCAGCGAATAAAACCAAGAACAGAGGAAAGAAAGAAAAAGTACAATAAATGAAGGATATTGCGCTTTTCCGCTTCCGCTTCTTTTGCCCGGCTTTTTGTTTGGCCGTGGAGTGGTGGGGGGGGGGGTTGGGGAGTCTGTGGGGCGGACCCTTTTCCCCACTGGCCGCTTCCCAAGTAGCAGCAGCAACGACAACAAAAAAGGAGAATCCTCCACGTTTTAGTTTGGTGCGAAGCGGGGCTTTGTTTTTCTTGCATTTGTTTTCTGTCAAAACCGGATGCTTCCAAATAGATTGGATTCATTCAATCGTGCGCCAACTGTTGTGGGTCTGAAGGTCGCGCTGATACCGTGGATAGTTTTCTTCTCCAAACGGGGAGAGCAGGGCTGTTGCGTGAGTTTATCTGTGTGGGAGTGCATGGAGCGCCAGTTGATGAAGTAATTTGAACAAATGTGGATATATTGTTCAGAGAGAAAGACGGCTTTGTGTATTAAGTTATGATTAATATCGTGGAATCATTGTAACTAACGCTTAAGGAAGCTTTTCTGTATAAGAAGTTGTTGGTGGAATCACCCATATCCTTTGATCTTCAATTCTTTCTCGTAGTTTATATACTCTAAAGGAGATGAGGCAGAATTACGCCCAAAAGTATGTAATCTGCACTACACTTATGATACGGAATGCGTATTCAACACTCTATTCGTGAGTTTCATAACCATGTACCACTGGTGTTTATTTTATAGTCTAATTCGCACAGCCTTTGCTAGAAGTTTGTTCAGTTCAAATGTATTTCCTCGAAAAAGGAGTTTCAAGGGGGAGTTTTCCTCACAAGAAACAACATCTTCAGTCTCAGTCTTTGCACTCCTATGTGTTCCTACTTATTTTACGTTCTAGACACACACACACACACACTACACGCCAACTAAAACCATCACCATTTTAACGCGGCGAACGGAATCAAAGCCCAGTTCGGCCCTAATGGGACACTGTCGCGGGCCTAATCCGCACCGTTACGGTACAGCCGAGGCGGAACGCGTCACCGGAGGCACAAACACCGAAGGCGCCCGGAAAAGTGCCCCACGATACGGGTGGGGAAAATTTATATCGTCATAAAATCCTAGCATCTCCTGGCAGCACTCACATCCCTGCCCGTCCTTGATGGCGGCAGCGACGTGCCCAAAAAGTGCGTTACTGCCAACCTTCCCGGGCGCCGCTCGTATATCTAAGCGGATGTAAATAGTAATAGATGCTGGGTGGAAGAATAATAGTGAGACACACGGAGGCGCACGGAGCAGGCACTCCGAATAAAGCACGAAAGTAGTACCATTCGCAGCCGAAATCCGTGGGGCCGTTTTCCCTCGAATGGTAGTTTTTCTCTTCTTTTATTTTATCGCTCAAACGAGTCCGGATTTGTGTTCTCCTAACAAAAAAAAAAAAAACAACAAAAAAACGCCCGCGATTTTAAGATTCAAATACCACATACACACAAACGCATGCCAGCTAGAAGAGGTTTTCCGGCGAACGAGCTACAGGCTTCGCGCGGATCAGCAGAAAATAAACGAATCTTGAAGCAATTTCGCGCTGCGAGAAGGAAGATTTGCGAGCAGAAATCATCGCACGGGAAGAAGCAGAACAAAAACAAAAACAACAACCAACCAGTCCACACCATCAAAGGAAAACGCAAGGAGACACAGCGAACATAATTTTCCCATCCAATCGCACTGCTTAAGAGTCGTTTTTTTCCTCCACTGTTTCGCAACGACACTCGCACTCGCACTCGTAGATTGTCATGGTTTTTTTTGCTTTCGTGTACTGCTGCTGGGAAGGAAACTTGCCTCCCACGCGCGCCATTCAAATTTTCGCCCTGAGAAAGCCGCCACGTCGGCGAAACAATTCAACTGCCATCATTTCGTGAGTATCCGTTCAAACGAAATGGAATAGGACATGCCAACCACACACACACACACACACACACACACACACACACACACACACACACACACACACACACACACACAGACACACGCGCACACCGAGAAAGAGCAAACAAAACTTCACTTTTATGTGCCGCGCTGCTTATAAATTTATCTCTCAATTGGGAAAAGTTTGCAAAATTGCAGCCTGATTTCGGGCCTCGGGAAGGTGGAATTGTTTCCGTTTGGGGCGTCGGGAAACAACCCCATAAAACACCGACTGGCAGCAGCGCCGGCATGCGGGTGGAAGTGAACACAAGCCTTTGCCATTATTTGCCCGAAGCCAATATAAAATTTGGCGGTGAGCAAAAACTTTATCGACTCAAGCCCGTGTGCAAGACGAGCGCACGGCAACTGTGAACCGTCGAAGGCGGCTGAGTTATGCGAAACAATCCGAGTAGGCCGTGCTTGTTTGTTTTAGTTCATTTTCGTTTGTTTCCCAGAAGAAGCGTGTGGTTGTGGGGAAATTTTAAAGTGATTTTGCGCTTAGTTGGTGTAACATTCCCCGGAACGGATGCTTCCAGAGGCGGTTGGTTTTTATTCGAAAACTTCTCTCTCGCTCTCGTTCACCGGACGGTTTATAATAATAATTTATCATGCTCCAGCTGCCGGTCAAAACACAGTTTAACTCATCCTGACGCGTGTTCCGAAAAACTGATCCAAGCAATCCCTGTCTCGCCATTAGCGTCACTGTGTGTAGTGAGCGTCGCTTTTCCACCGAAGAGTGAGCTTTTACGCTTCCTTCCCATCAGGACGAAGCTGAGCATAACCAATTAGGAGGAAAATATCACGGCACTTTCGTTCGGTTACGGTTCTGCTGATAGTCGGCACTCGTCCACGCAGCGCTAACGCTGTTTGCAGACTCTTCACTTCACTACACCCACACTCACTCGCACACACACACACACACACTACACCACTCCTTCACGAGTGGATCTTGAAGCTTTTGCACCGGTCCCAACGTGACCGTCTTGATGCTTCACCCGCTTTCCCGTTTGAAGTGAACGGACGAAGGCATCCTCTCATTAACCTCTCGGCAGATGTCGTCCCGTGTCCCGTGAGAACGCTGCGAAAGAACGATGAACGACATCTTAAGACCGGGGCCACGCTTTGAAAACCCGTTTCTGCGCCAATTAAACACTCTTCCCGGGTATTGTCTCCGTCCCCGGCGTGAGCCAAGGCGAATCGCGTCGTTTACAGACATTCCTTCCCGTTGGGGGTTGGAATTTGAAAAGAAAATCGCGACAACTGCCGGCTTCCTTAGTTGCGGCATGGCACACTGAGGAGCACCCGGTGGAGCTGGGAAAAATCCGAAACGCTGCGAACATTTCGCTCGGAAACAAAATACGGAAATAGAGCGCGCGCGCGCCCTCCTTCAAACGGGAAGAAACGAACGGGGCGGCATCCCGCCCGGAGAACGACGTCCCCGAGCACCCGGCGGAACGATGCAACTTGGGAAATTAATTAATTTTCAATTTCGATAAAACAGCTGCCTCGTGCTCGCCGCCGTTGGCGCCGCTCGATAATTTGGTGTGCAGGCGGGTCCCCCCGGAAGCACACGGAAGAAAATTGTTGAAGCAGCACATAAATCTTGCCATTTCGAGACGGGCCTCGCGGACGGACGGTGGAGCCACGGAATGGAATGGAAAAGGACACCCTCTGCAGCTTCGGCCGTATCGTGCGAAAAGTGTCATCCCATGGGTAACGGGGAGGACGGCGAGCGGTGCGAAAAACGACCCCGAAGACGGAACGGAGCCCCCGAACCGAGCTCCGAAAAACTGCAATCACTTTAATGGAAAAGCAAGATGTTCCCGCGTGCGGCCCTCCGTTGGTGAGGGTGAGCGATTCATTTCGCTGTTGCTTCTTCCCCCGGGTTTGCCGCAGTAAGTGCCCGGTCGGTTTGGTCACAGCATTTTTGCGTTGTGTTGAGTGTGTGTGTGTCTGTGTGTGTTTGTTGCTGCTTCCTTGCCCTTTCATCTGGCGCCGTTTGCCAAACGGCGCTACGGGATAAGTTTGTTCGAGTCTTTTTTTTTCAATTCGTCTTTTCCTACTTCGTACCAGCTGAGACGAAGGTTTTGCGTGACAAAAGTTTGGCGTTGGACGAATACGCGAGAGGAGGAAAATTTGCAAAAGAAATGTGTGTGTGTGCGCGTGTGAGTGTGGTTCTTCCAACAGCTGTGCGGAAGTGCTGTTCCCTCGGGTGTTTTTCGAGTGTTCCGCCTGGTAGAGTTGGATTGTGGAGCAAGTTCGAGTCAGGGAGACAATAGGTGCATTCCGATGGACGATGTTCAGTGAGGATATGTTTTCATTTTGCCATTTCGCGCACGAAAGAACTAAAAAAATCATCTTAAAACACACTGCTAACTTCACTCGCTACAGGAACGGAATATAATCACCTTCTTTGCGTCACACTCTGCAACACCCACTCCACGACTTTCCACGTCGACACAGTATGGATGGCAGTGTTTATCTTCCGTCCAAAATCAACAAAACAAAACCATCGCAGCCGACTCGCCCCGCATAACCAGCCCGTAATTAGAAAACGTTTGTCAACCGTCACTACCTCACGAACATTATGGTAATATGCACAAACACCGCAACCGTATTTTTTCCCCGTCCGCCCCACCGAATTCGTACCGTGTGGCTTTGGAAAAGACTATGTCACAGTCTTTTCCACCTCACTGTGCCTGTGTGAGTGTATATGTAGTGGGAAAACTGTTTTGCTACGGCTTTTCTACGGCACGAACGCGCGCATAAAGACCATCCTTTCGGCGCAAGGATTCGGACGCAACTAAAACCGAACGAGCGACCGAAGTTCGAATTTAAAGGCGACATACCAGCGGACACGAGCTGGTTCCCAGCCGACAACTTTCGCACAGGGTACACACCGGAACGCTTAATACTGCGTTAATAAAGCGATTTTTTTATGAAGAGTGCAAACATTTGGGCTGGTTAGTGCAACAAGCGCCTAAAAGTATGCAATGGTTACTAAAAAAGCGTTTGTGTAATGATTTATCATCAATTTATCCGTCCTTTTACTAACTACATCCACCTGGGTTGTGAGTGACCGGGGAGCTCGCGGGCAAGATCGAATCCGAAATTAAGGTAAATATTGGGAAAATAATCCTCGTGTCCACCCGCCTTAGTTCGTGCTCGGCATGGTGAGTGGCTCCGCGGAGTGACTTTTCGAAGTTCGAAAACGATTCCCGAGTGACCCGTGCCGGGAGCGAGCATGCGCGGCTCTTCGTACCGACACGTGAGCAGTGAGAGCGGGCGAGAGTTTTCACCGTTTTCCACCACATGATTTTGGTGAGTTTTTCATCTGTGTGTGTGTGTGCGTCTGGGTGGTGAGTTTTAGCACCCGGTTTTCCTCGCATTTTCAGGCTACATGAGGGGTGCCGTGAGGGAAATGGGGTGGTAAATGTTGATTATTGCAACGGCACTCTTATCATGGTCATTGTTTTGTCATCCCTCACCATTTTCTCTCTCTCTCTCTCTCTCTCTCTCTCTCTCTTTCTCACGCTCTTTCTCACGCTCCTACTCACACTTTCTCTGTTTCCGTTTGTTCACCTTCCGACTCGAGTGCTGCGTGAGGAAAGTTGTTCAATTTTGTATTAACAAACAAGGGAAAAGCAGTGCTCTCGGGTGTTTTCGATACAATTTTCTCTCACTTCCGACCAGCGACTCTCCGGGTCGGTTCGATGCCGTGGCCTGCCGCTGAAATGGGGTGTCATTGGTGGGGTGTTTATTTTCCTATTTCACATCTCGCCGCCTCCGTTCTCCGGGGTGATTCTCCGAAAGGGTGGGAGATTTTTCTCACGCGCCCGTGAGGAAGATTTTCCACGAGTTGCTCCTCGGCGGGGCAGGTTGATGCTGGCTGGAAGCCGCCGCCTGTGGGAGGGGAGAAAATTAAGTGAGAAATGAGGTTCGTTTTCTTTCGCTAGTACCAACATTTGCCACCAGATGCGCTGCTAGAAATGGGCTCCCCAGTGGCATGAAGCGAAGCGATTTGATTCGAACGGTTGCAACGGAAATGTGGTCGTTATAGGCTGCTTCTAAAAGTTAGTTTTACTGATCGAAGTTCTTTTAGAATCCGAATAAAAGGAATTTGCTTCACAACATCTCTTCAAACTTATTCTTTGTAAAGATAATTCTTCTTATTTCTTATTTCTATGCTTTTTTTCGAACAATTTTCCGTGACACTTTCCCGATCGAACACGACCATAAAATTGCACCTATCGTTTGTCCATCGGTTTAATTTAATTAAAACGACTACCTCCCACCCAACAGGCCAGCAAACGAATGAGACACACATTAATCCGGAAAGAATGGAATGAGAAGAGTTTTGTTTGAAATAAGCTTTCTCCAATCCGTTTACCGGTTCGTCGACTTTTGCGCACGTCGGCATGCATTTGGTGTCGCCTTTTTCATCGTAGCATTGGTACGACCGGAGAAGAGAGGAATTAGAAAGAACTGAAAACCCCTGTTAGTTTGCGGGTGCGAAGGAAAACGAACGATTCGTTTTCATCAACACACATACACACAAGCCACTTATTCCTTTTAATCGTTTTATAAACTTAGCAAGGGAAAATTTGCCGATGAAAGTCACGCTGCTGTTTTATGCTGAGCAGCCTTAAACGGGCTTCTTGCGTATGTTTTGCGGAATTTGAAGCTTGCGCAAAAAAATACCTTCATTTAAACGCATTATTCTTCACCCCAACGCGAACCCCTTCTCAGCGTTACATCGAAAATATGGTTTTTAAAATAACTTCCCGATTCATGTGAAGGCTTTGTCCATTTAAAATACCCAAAGCCCTGGTTAAAATATTCCAAATGCCACACCATCCCGGGCCATTAATGAATGGGCGAATTACATGTTTCCCTGAAACCCGCACCGTATGTAGAAATGGTGAAATTTCAGCCTGCACACCGCTTGGGAAGGCGACCGGCTTCGTTAGCCATTTTCCACGCGGGGTCAGCAAAATAAAGCAAACCGGAGCTCATTTTCACCGGGAGCGTCATTAGCACTGCGTTTTTCGGTATCGCCATGTTTTCCCGACGGTTGCGCGGGATGGAAAAGGGGGGGAGATGAAATTCATCCCATTTTCACCCTCCCCCTCGTTCTCCGAAGGATTGGGGGTGTAATTTCAAACCCGTAGCAAATTAAAATTGTGATTTTTTCTTCCTCCCGTGTGCGAACCCTTCCACCGTTCTTATTCACCTGCATGGGATCGTGTTCCGGAAGGGTTTTTTTTTCTCCTATCGGAGGTTTATGAAAGTCCCTTTTCCGTGCGGAACGCTGTGTTTGTTCGCAGTGCTACTACGTGCGGCTTCGCATTTCTCCTGGCCAAGGAGTTGGCCGCGTTCCGGTGCAAGAATAGCGCGCGGCCGTGTGAGCATGAGTGTGTGGTATCGTGAGCCATTTTTATATTTTTAGACCGAGCGAGCATTTTTATTGCACGGAGCAGGCTGCTGGACGGGAATTTTTCCACGTGTAACATAAAACCCTTCTCATCCAGGATAATTAACGAAAAAAGGTGTGAAGGCATGCGTTCTGATTACTTTGCACACTCTCTGATAATGGAGCAAACTTTATAGATGGTGTTTTTATGGTAAAATTATAGGAAAACGAGTTTAATGCATCACACAGCTCAGGTTGACAATTCCAAATACCATTCCTAATCAATGTCGAGATGAATATTTTTTACAAAATTGCATTGACAAGCAAATTTTAAGACAAGTTCTTTTAAAAACATATTAATAGCTGAATAATGTTAATAAACTGGCAAGAGCTTAATCGAAGTGATCCAATAATATGAAAGCTGTTTCTATACCTATTCACTGTTTTATTGGGCAAATTTGTTTCACATTAATCAAAAAAAATCTTGGAAATCTACTAACCTGTTAACCTACTTGTTCGGTTATTTGCTCCTTATCTTTCGAAATAGTCTTCAAACTTAGTTCATCTTCATTGGACACTTTTTTTCATTTTCATGTGAGTCTTTTCGAGGAATTAGATGTACTCTTATCATAACGCACGTTGTATACATTCATGTCGGCCACAGCCGCATGCTTCCTTCATCTGTGAAGAACCACAACTCGGCATCACTCTCGCACACCCATACACACGCATCCATCTTGGTATTTCGGATCGGTTCAACAATCGGCTAACTGGCTGTTCCGCTTGGGCCAAAACTTTCACATCCAGGCCAAATTTACCATCACCGAAATTTAAGTGCAGCGAGGTCACCCACCTCGGAAGCGTGCTCGCTCGTCTGCCTGCCTGCCGGTGGTCTCATTCCGAGCGCACGGCAACAATTTTACACTATCGGCATCGGTTTCGAAACTCATTACCACAATCTTTTTGAAGATTTATGAAATTTTAACTAGTTTTACACTCAGATCAACCCAGCCGGAAGTATCTTTGACACAAACTTAAACGAAACACGCAAAACTTTCCCAGGCCGCGGTCGGAGCCTCGTGCCTCCAACACGGGCCTCGGCGGCGTCGTCCTCGCAGGTCGTTAACGATTTAAATTCCGAGCCGTACCTACGAGCGCAGCGGCCCTGGTCGTGTGCGTGCGTACAAGTGCAACCCGCAACGCAGGATGATTGAGCGTCACAGCGACGCCCAGCAGGGGCAATAGTGGAAGTGATGCACCATTAAAATGTATAACATCGCACATCCTGCCGAGCTAGACACGAGAGCAGCGGCCCACCCAACCCAACGCTTGCCGATGGGCTTCCGGCACTTCCAGTCTGGGGCCATTTTTTCCCCCTCTCCGGACCTCCCGGGAAAACCGGGAACTTTGTAATCCAGTGGAAAATTGGGTGCTTGTGGTACAGTGTCCCGAACTCGCACGCTCCTGCCGAACGGAGTGCAGCGAAAGATTATGGGAAAACAAATTAATATGGAAACACTGGTGCTTCCGCCTGATCTTGGCGCACACACACACACCCACACAACTTAACAGCAACTTTTCGATGTGCTCCAAAGTTGTTTAATTAACACTTGCTATCTTTATAAATATTTCACCGATGTCCGCTTTCCTCACCCATCGTCTCGAATAGATTATCTCGTGCGGGATCTCTGTGTCCCCGGGATTTGATAACGATGACACACCTCGTCCTGACTTCCTGAACTCTTACGAAACAAAATTTCTCACTCATCTCATCCGCCCATAATATCAAAGCTCCACAAGGTGTGTGGTTGTGTGCTTGTGTGTGTGCGTACACCCGATGAATAGTTAATTGATAAGACAACCTGTAAGCCTCCGGGTCTGGACCATCCGGTGAGCCGCATTATGTCGTTGCCGTTTTTTCTTTCGGGGCACACGGACGACACGGGCCAACCTGATCGTCATGGACCCCTGGGTCAAAGAAGTCTGGGTGATGAATAATTTGCACAGCCCGGCCAGTTTCGGGCTTCGGTTTTTGGAAGCTGGTAAAAAGGAGATTAATATTAATGGAAAATTGTGAAACCACCGAGTGGTCCTTGCGAGTTGATGTAGTTTCTGGGCTCTTGCTGGAGGAGAAAAGCGTTGCTTCAAAGACGTCTAAAAGACTGCGGTAAAAGATCAGGACTGGATGCGGCTACATGAGCACGAGAGCGAGCCGAATATCAGTATCATGTTGTTTGCATTAGTGATCAAGGACGTAATTTTTGGAAGACATCAAAGGTACCGCGAATGTTGCAGCGTAATGAAAGTTGTTTACTAAGAAGTATCACAGACGGATTTGCTAGAAAAGTAGATGAAAGAAGTATGAGATAGTTGACGTTTTACTATGTTAGTTGCTTTTGTCGAAAACCGTATGGATGAAAGGCCAATAAGTTGCTCGATTAATATTCATTCGGTAAGTTACTGCTTATTGCATACATTCAGGGTGAACTATCAAAATAGCGCCTGAAAGTATACATTCCGTATGATACATACCAATTTTAGTTGAAAAACTTTTCTTGACACGAAACGAGCTCCTTCAAACATTATCAAATGCGAATTATTGATGCTCTCATTCGAAAACACATCAAAAGGAATGTTTTATTTTCAGCAGACACTAACGTCTCTCGATCCTATCTACCACCTGGCTCATTGCGTCGCACAAGGCCCACTGTCGCGCCCATAAATCAGTCCCCACAAGTTTCCCACCACCAGACGCTGACGCTTTGCAAACTATTTTGCACCTTCCCAACAAACGCCTTCGCACTATTTGTTTACTGGGAGGCATTTGTTTGCCACCGTCGGGGCCACGGGCGTCCCTTTACCCCTTCAAAGTGCTGTACAACGGTTTGTTTGCTTTGGGAAAATGAAAACAAACTCAAAGTGCCCGGCGCGAAAGACACCGCTGTCAGACTTTCGCCCCGTCGCGACGGTACGCTCGGTGCACGCTCGTTTCGAATCGGTTCCGTGGGCGATAAATAATTTAGTCGTTTAATTAAACAACCTTCTCGGTGCATAAGTAATTAGAACAAATGAGCCGTGGCGACGATATCGGAGCGCGCGGCGAAGGCGCCGATGACAACGGAAACGACGGCGAACAAAACCGACCCCGGCCGAGGTTGCAGGCGAGTGCCGGCGACGCGACCCACGGAAGGCCTGCGGTGAGAAATGACATCCATTCCGAGCGGGAGCGGCACGAACGAGGGAGGAGGCACAAAACGGAATCGGAGGGGTATGAAAAATGTCATCTCCCCTCCCGGAGCGGTGGCGCCTTCCGGTTTCACGCCAGAATGACGTGGTAAATATGGCCGCCGTATGTCCTCCCGGACGGGGCCTACGCAGGAAGTGCGTGCCAACCGGAAGGAGCGCCGGAGATCTGTGTGCCTTTTCTGCTGCTTTCTTTGTCGTTTGCGGGTCGCTTGCCACGGTGGTGAAACCTGCCCCTACCCAGTATCAGGCGGCTGCCGTCGCCATTGGACCGTTCCACCGGAAGATGCAGCAAACAACGGACGAGGGAAGAAAAGCAGAACGAACGAAAGACCCGCAGGTCCTCGAGAAAAATGTAATTTATGCCTAACGCACTCATCCCCCCGGCCGAAGGGGTCCGGTCTGCGGCACAGCATGTCCGTATAATTAGCCCATTCCCGAGTTTCTTGCGTCCCGCGGACACAGCCCGCGGAAGGATGGACACTTGGACTTGGGATCCCGGTTTTTTCTTCGTTCGGCCTCCTTTCGAGTGGGTTGTCTGTTTAGCGTTGTCCCTTCGCGCTTTCGGAAGAAGCGAGTGTAAGTGTATAATTTATGCCGGGTTGTTTGCGTCTCTTTTCTTAAATGGTTTAAGATAGCGGTAAAATTAACGAAAACATATCTCCGGAACGTGTCCAGCGCTAGGAGGGTAAGGCCACACGAAAACGCACGCTAGCGATATCCCGCAGATGTAAATTTGTGATGATAATTATCATCTCTATTTTCTACGGGGGAGTTTCCTTTTTCCCGCTCTGTTTGTAATGAAAAATTATCACTTGGAATAAGCGGACGTTTCTGCTGCGTTACTGCCTCGTGAGGTGAGTTACTGCGCGCGACAGTTTTTAATTAAATTTTTCATTCACCTCAACGCTTTTTATGCGTTTCGTAATCGTCGGTTATACTCTTCGATAAAAAATATCAAAAAATCTTGTTCTACATATTTCCCTTTCATTTGCATATTGAAATCTTTTTGTCATTGAATGTTTAAAACTAACTCCTCGAAGTATGCAACTCATAAGACTATCACATTTCTGTGTGTTTGTTATTGCAAATTGATCATTATTTTCCGTCAAGAATATAGTTATTGAACGTTAAAATGTATAGTGAGGAGCCCATCGAATAACAGACCATGAAATGAACTCAGCCTGAAGAAATAAGTTTGTTTCCAAACGACAGTCCAAAGATTCTCAAACCTACACGACTTTTTGCTCAAGAATACTTATAAAATAACAATTTATAAAGCGATTATGTAGTGCTAATAGCACACATTTTCTAGCAAAGAGTGTTTAGCGCCCTAAAGTATGCAATTCACCTGACAATTTCTTCATTCACCTATTTTCATTATCATAGCTTCAGAATCAAATTTTTCTATAAAGAAAAAATCCTATTAAGTTTCGCGCAACCCTCCCATTGGCCGTCAAGTCAACACTCACCAGGCATACCTCCCCAAATCCTCTTTTTACCAACAACAGATCCCACCGAAGACAATGCATCGGTTATGCAGATGAACTCGTTCCTTCACAATCCCCTCCAATTAGCATTCCAGCCAGTGCAAAAGCTCCTCATCAAAAAACAGGATTTGAGCACAATGAGCTGGCACAATGTCCTTGCGACCTTCCACGACAAATCACCCCGGTCGAGAAGAGCGGATCCGCCTCGAGGCGTGCGACGAAAAACGCGTCGTGTAATTTGGCGAACGCAGCTACAGCGAAAAAAAAACACCGGATCATACATTGTCTAGAGCCGAGATTATGTATCTGCTCGGTACGCTTTCCCGTTAAACGAAAGCAAATACTCGACAAGCCAACGGCCACCGAAAGGCTTATGAGTGATAGCGGCATTACATCTACCCCGCCTGACTCCTGCGCCGTACGGCGTACGTGTGCACGCGCCTGTGAGTGGGATTGAGTAAGTGAGTGAGTCAGTTCATAATTTTCCCAACCCCCTTCGAACGCCAACCCCAATCCGATCCGACAAGATCTCCGCCCCCCACAGGGGGGGGGGGGGGGGGAACAAACATGTTTTATTTAAAAATTTATGGCCACTCCGACCCTTCCCCCCGAATCCTTCCCTCGTTCCCGAGGCTGGTGCTCGTGGCTTTTTATGGTGGTGACATGAAAATTGTATTAATATGCAAATGAAGAATAAAGGGCATTGTGACAAAAGAGACGGTAGCAGAGAGAGAGAGTGAAAAAAAATCGTGTGTGCAAAGCGCGTAGGCACAACGAGCGGCGAGCAGTGGATCGTGGCGTGAAGGATCGCGAGCATCCTTTACGCCGGAGAGAGCGCCGGAACTGGCCGGAAATGAGACTAAAACTCGATCCATTTAAGGGAGCGCGCCTTGTGGAGGTCGGGTGGCTGAACGAAGTGACTCCTGTCCCGAGCCCGGCCGAGTGGCTGTGTATGGTCCAGGTACTTGAGTCGGTTCACGCGTCCCCGATGTTTACACAGCGGGAGACAGGCGAACCGGAATCATGCTAATGGCCAACCGCTAAGAGCATTGTCCGCTCGGAGTGGCCGGCAAAGAGTCAACAAGCGGTGGCATTCCGACGCGCGTCCGTTTTCACTTCCTCGCTTGGTTTTTAACGCCTTCGCTTACCGAAAATTTCCATCCCGCGCACGCCGGTGAAAGACATTTTTGTGCCCGCGCTGAAATAGTTACTGCACCCTGAACCGCCCCACCGAAGGAAACCGCGCGCAGGAGGAGTTGTAAAAGTTTTAATGAGTGCCCGACCCGGCGTAGCGCCATAATGCGCCGCATGGGCTTCCGAACCGGACGTGCCGGACATCCTGCAGTGGACAATCGCCCTGCGATTCACCCCACGCCGAGGCAAACTTAATCGGAATTCGGATGATTCTTTCCGGCCATTGCACATGGCCCATGGCGGGCTTTGAGGTAAGCTCATTTAAGCTCGGTTTTGTTTGGTTCATTTTCGTTCGGAGAGCGTATTGAAAGTAAGCGATTAAAATGGGGTTGGGGTTTTTTTGCTGCTGTTGTTTCACGATGCTTAGGTAATGATGGGGAGTATTGTTGCAGAATCTTTTGTTGCGGTATTTATTCAGTTTGCTTCTGCCATGCCGTTTAAAAGCGATGATTTTCGCTTTTTTCAACCTCGATGCATGATTTGGTTACCTTATCTGGTTTAAATAGAATAGTTTAATAAAAATTGAATTAAATATTAATTTGTTATTCAAGAACTTTTAAGGCTTCAATGTATACAATGTAACGCGATCACGAATCGGTAATATAACTCACATTGTACTTCTTTTGAGGTAAATGTGTTGAATGAACCCAACAGAGTTAAACGTTCATAACAAAGATTGCCTGCTATACTACATGCTACTATTGAATAAGCTACTGAGTCCTGTACTTTATTTTCTCTTAAAGAAATGAACTAAATATATAATATAAACAAGTCTTAAGAGATATCTTTTTGACCTATTCTTTATGCACTTGGACAGCAACACTGGAACGGCTGGAGCTGGTTCTAATGTAAACATTTCAATTTGCTCTTAAACAAGCTGGCATCATAACTCAATGTCTGGTTTTATTTGAATCAATAACAATCATCTCACCACCGAAAACATGACATTTTCGGGACTACAATTATAACTCACGCTCCCCCCCAACATGATCAATAGCCACATACGCACGGGAGCTATGCGTGTCATCGATACGCGTCTGGTTCTGTAGCAAGTCGTTTTGTTTTCCACTTCGTTGTTGGATCTGTTCTGCGCTGCCCTGTCCTCTATCTTTTCCTCCGCAAAGAACACGACCAAAAAAAAAAACGACAGCCGACCCCGAGCGGAGGACAAAGCGTAGCCGTAATAATTCATAATGGACGTAATAAAATTGTCATAATTTATTGTGAAATATTGACTGGCCAATATCGGTGCGCACAAAGTTTCGCATTTCGCGGCGGGCGAAACCCGCTGAAAATTTGGCTCTTTGGGGAGCGTCACGGCCAAGAACAAGAGAGACGCAAAACGAGATGTCGATAACGAACGAATACAAATGGCCCCTTGCGGAACGAACAACAACAGCGAAAAAACATATTTCTGACAGCCCGGTTCTGCTGTTGGTTTGTCTGAAAAGGTCCCTCCACTCGCTTCACTTGCCAAAAGGCCACATGGAAATGAAGCTACCGGTTGAACCGGGCACCGTGACCCACCGTGCAGAAGTCAAGTCGGATCAAACGAACGCATAAGAAATGCTCGCATGGGAAGATGCCTAATTTGCATACCGTAAGCGACGCGTTTCTGTTTCAATTTTAGATTATGAAAATCGATATCACATTCCTGGGTTGGGGTGTTTCTGTGTGCGTACCATAAAACGGACACTGAATGGGTTGAAATGGGTTGTGACAATATTGCGAAAAGATACGTTTGCAACACGATTTGGGCACCGAATATCTTCCACGAGGGGAAAATTCGAATCAAATTAGCCGGCTCTCAAGGGCCACGAAAAACGCACATCTCCGGGACAGTGTTAAGAAGAACGTCTCAAGATGCGCGCCTCGCTGCGGTTGTCATCATTTAGACGAATAATTCGATTAGAAACCCCGCAAACCACGAAACGATTATGATGAGTGTGTTCTCTCGCGTCCGTAGGAATGAGAATCGAATTAAGCCATTTATGAACCTCCTCCTGCGCCTGGCTCATGGGCCATCCTCATGCGGCGGGACAAATTATGATGAGCTGGAGGGTTCGGTGTCGTTTCTTCTTTCTCCGCCCGATCCGTCTGGCATAATTTATGCTGCGGGCGAAAAAAGCAAACATGATTCAATTAGCCGCAACGCTCCTCACTAGAACACTGTAATGCGAGATACTGCGAGACGGCTTCATAATCATCATGAAAGGAGACAAAAATGTGTGTCCTTCCCAAAAGTTTCCGCAAAAAGCTGCTCAGTGAACGTTTACAACCCGGTAAAACTATTCGCAAGTCGGTGAAGCTATTCCACTTTGCTGGAATGTATTCGAAAGCGAGCTACGATTAAAGACATTCCCGGCCTTAGAACCGGTCCCGTCATCGGACATTCCAGACTGGGAGCGATCCGTCAATGGCGCATTGGCTTCGGTCTGAAGATGAAGCGTGCTTCCCGGTTGGGGAGCCATTTTTAATTGAGTCAAACTTAAATAAGTTGAGTGATTTTGCCCATGAATAATGCAGCGCTTAATGGATGATTTCGAAAGTTCAAAAGACGACCAGGCCAACCCGAACGGGTTTCCACGGTATTTATGTCAAACGAATCGCAGCCCGGTAACTTCCCGGCACCCGAAGCGTAATAGAGAATTATGATTTCCAGTGGCCGAGAGGAGCCGAGCAAACACAAACGGCTGAGCGGTAGACACGGGATGCGCCCGAGGAATGCGTCGGAAAGGAGAACCCACGGCTAACAGTAGCAATGAATATTCAATGAGCCTTTCGGGGTGGAAAAGGAAAAATGCTTCTTTTTTTCAAATCTCCCTGGCACCGGTTCGCAAACCTGGGAAACTAGTTTTCTTTTGAACTTTATCAAAACAGTGATTATCGTGCAGTTGTGGGTAGTTTGCTTTGAAGTGTACGTACGAATTTTGTTTCTTTTCCGAACCAAGAAGTATTACTTCTTACTAATTGGAATTAAGTTTTCTTGAACTTTTTGTAAAGCAGAAACAAATAAGGTTGTTGGAGAAATAATACGCATTTTTAAGGAGTTGCTCCTCTAGTTTAATCCAAGTAGACTTTACAGAAGAACAGCTTTACAAACTTATGTCTCTTTTTCGTCATATCCTTTAACCCTGCTCTTTTTTATGCGTTAACAGCTTTTAATGTGTACGCAAGGCACATTTTTCACGCGAAATGCATCATTACTTCGCGCCATCAAAATGTAACATGTAGCACTTAAAATAAGCCAAACGAGGCCCTGCATCTTTCACAGCCTTCGCACACACCCACCCACACACGCATTGCATTGCCACGGGCATCCGAACCAAACAATAAAACGCATTACGAGATGTGGTGTGATGTGAGGCAAAGATCTGGCGTTATCACCGGAAAGAAATACGCGATCATAACCTTCCCAGAAGCCTGGCTCACCAGCGCCGAGAACACGTTGCTTACCGCAGTGCAACGTTCCGTTCGTATTCTTTTTTTTTACACCCCAAAACCTGGCGGAACACCGGCGCACTGTTTCGCTAAACATTTTATGTTGCTTTACGATTACAACTCTGTTTCTGTGTTTCGCGTTCGGTGAACGCTGCTGCATTGCCGTATCGGCAGGCGGAACGACGTACTGCTTGGTTGGAGCTGTTGCTTCAGCGGACATTACTGTGCTGTGTGAGGGTGTGGGCGTTTTTTTTTCGCTTTGTTTTTATTCCCTACCACCGACCATTTCGCTCCATTAGTGATGAATAATTTATGCTGCACAAACATTAGAAAGAAAATCACCCTCACCGAGCCGCCGGATGCTGTCGTGAAACAGATGCCACTTTTCGCGTTTCTTCAGATGCCCCGTTTTCGTTTATTTGCGGTGTTCGGTTTTTATTCCGGAAAGCAACGAAAATAAAAACCGACGGAAAATTCGGTTTTGCTTTGGGGTCACGGAACCGGCACGTGGATCTTGACGTGACGACAACGGAATGTGTGTCCTTTCTGGTGAAGGTTATCTCCGCGTGCTTGGTGGTCTGTTGGCTGTCAGTTCACGTTCACGTGCGTCCGACGTTGGAAGAAGAAGATAGAAGATCTCCGATTCCATTTTTGTCTAATTTAATGACAGCGACCATCACGGCGGTGGTTTGTGTTACGTTACGGCCAGCCGGAGTTTAGTTCTTCCTACATCATTTGTCAATTTTCACGCGAATTCCTTGGAGAGGTTCTTCATTACTCTGCTTTGCCCTTGCCCGTGGATGGTCAAATTATCGAAGGTTGGAAATTTCCATTTTTTGTTTCCATTTTCGGCACTCCCGCGAGACGAATAATTATGCTGATGAAGAATCGTAGTTAACAACGTCATTACAGGGTATGCTGCTAACTTTTATTTTCTTAGCTCAAACTTAATAGTCCTACATTGATATAAAATCTTGATTGATTTGAAACATTGATATAAATCTCTTTCTCAATCACCGTTTGGTTGTTAACGATTTTTCTTCATTTTCTTATTTTAGCACGGTAACACAAACCCGTGTGAAAAACCCTGCCACATTTCATGTTCGACTCCCTTTCTTGCTTCCAATTACCCAATTCACCAACCAAACCGTCAGCAGGCCATGCTCCGGAATAAAAGGGGAATAGAAAGAGCGAAAATGAATCCCTCCCCGGCCGCCATACATCAACCTCGTCGGCCCTCGCCCCCTAACCGACGTCAAAGTAGGCATTTTCTCGGGGGAAATTGTCGCGTGCCTGCGTGCCCCCGTGCAGCGCGCCGCTCAACAGTCGGCCCGAGCAATGTTATCTGTTCCCGCGGCCAGCCCGGCCCGAACAGCGCAGAATATCAAATTCAAACAAATCACAACCTGTCAGAGTCTCCCGGGAGCCCAGGCGGAGGCAGCGTGACGAGCATTTGGGAGCGATCCCTCGTCGCTATCTGCAGCCGTCGCCATGGAGATGGTCCGTGTTTGATTAAAGGCTCCTATCGACGGGATACTCGAGTGGGAGGCACGTCGCATCCGGTGAGGATTCCAGCGAGAGAGAGCGAAAGAAGGGAACAAAAAAAAGTACGGATAGGGTGAATAATTTACCAACACCCTACGCCACCTAGTATCTGCTCGATGCGATCTAGAACAATACCGGGAGGGCGCATCCGACCCCGGAAATGGCAGAAAATTAAACCGACCTGATGTTTCTCTCCTTTAAGGGGGTGAAACGAGAAATAGGGACACACCGAGTTCTCTGCACAGAGACCACCGGACACCAGAGATCGATCTCGGTCGGTAATGTAATGAAGTGGACGCGGTCAATCAAACGGGAGGGGCAGCAGTTTATTGATTTTGTGTGTGTGCCAATGTGTGCTCGATAAATAACCGAAAAGTCGAAGGATTATCGTTGTACCCACATATGGTGTGTTTTTTTTTGCTCGCACAACCCTAGGGGAAAGATGCTAGATTCAAGATTGGATTGGTTTCGCTTGATGCAGGCTTTGCAGGAATAGCTTCTGAAGTATCTGTAAACAGTCAATTTGCAATGAACACAGAGCATTCGTGTTGATCTTCTAATCAGGGAATATAAACGTTCGGTCCGCCATATAAACAGTCGGGAATAAGCTTCAGTAATGCTCGGCTCACGTCACTCACCACTTATTCATATTTCCCTCCGGAGTTTACGACCACAATTCACTCTCCATGGTCGCTCCAGCGGGAGTCCGACGGAGATGCTCACGGTTCGATATGGCCTTCCCATGCCGGCCGGATTTGGGGTCACAGTTCACACCGCCCGCAAAACAAGCGACAAAACGGTCAGTTATCATTCGCTGCGACACTTTCATCAATCATGTGTGTGTTAGGCTGGTCCCCAGTCTGGGGACTCGCCGGAGTCATGATTTCCCCCGTTTGCGCATTTATAAATGATTATCTGCACGCCGGATAGGGATTCGAATTGAAATATTCATACCAGGTGCCGCTTCTAATCCCACCGATAGCTCCCTTTGAATTAAGCCTGCGTTCGGCTCACGTGCTCTCGGTCTCCCGCTGGTCCCGGGAGAGGTATCAATATTCCTCACGCAGCGCACGGTACAAGTGGAAATGTCACATAAACACGGTTGGAGCTACAGTCGGTGGCACTCGTTTGGAGGTACTTTACAGTCGGTACTTATTCCATCAAAGAGAGTTTAAATTTTCATCACACAGTTTTATAGCAGAGTAGTACTGAAGCTTATGTCATAATATGCACACAAAAAATCAATATTGCTTTATGTCAACTATTGCTACACCCAACGGTAAGCACTGTAGGGCAGATTTTTCATTGAAGGACACAAACTCCAATCGCGGCTCGTTCCTGCCAGCAATCGCCCTTAGGGGATCGTCCGCTTGGTGGATTGTGATTGTCCGGCTCCTGTAAAGTCACGTTCACGGTCTTTTTGGGTCTTCCCTTGCACATTAGCTCCACTCCTCCCGGTCCCGGTGCTATCGTGGATTGAATAACGAACGCCGAAAGCACCCCAAAAAGCAGGTCGTAGGGATGGGAACGCCACCGACAACGCCGACCGAGGGATCAGTTGCTGTGTCCTAAATGGAAAACGAATCAACTGCGACGGGTTCGATGCACTCGCGTGCGGGTGCATTGTTGAATGTCGCTTGCGTGTCGAGTTTTATCTATTTCTTCCACGCCGCACCGGAGACGCATCGAACCGGGCCAGCAAACGGATGACCAGGGCACAAACACAGCTGGAACTCCCATGTCAGTGTCGTCGTGGTTCTCATCGCCGGCGCCCCCTGGATGCAGATGGACAATCATAGCCGGTGACATCCTGCCAGACCGCAGTCCACAGTCACACGGGCCCGGGGAAGAATCCATCGGCAACCGAAAAGTGTTGATCCGATTTGAATGATTTGCTCTTGCACACATCGACACCGCACGGAGCGTGCAGAAGAAAGAAACGGAAACTTCCGACCGAAGCAGACCGTCATGGCCCGTCTCACTTTCACGAGATTGAGAAAATCGGTTTTGACTCGACGGTCTCCACAGCTCGGGGTGCAAACGGATGCGTGCGTTCAAACTGTGGCGCAGCACACTGGCACACTTGGGTCGGCCGGAGGACTCTGATAGGATCAAACATTGACCGACGTCGGATGGAATCGAATCAAGCTGCGCAAAATGGAAAGCATACTATTTTTAGCGTCAACAGCGAGAAAAAGGTTGTTTTGCCGTTCCAAAGGATATTGGCGTGATATTGAACGGCAAACGATGGGGTGACTTTTAAAGGGTATCTCGAAGAGGCACGGATATGGCTGAAGAAACTTTTGTTTCGTTTTGATAATGAATCCATCGTTCAAAATTCCATCGGAACGCATCCTAACAATGACAAATGTAAAAATTCTCGAACTAATAATGACTTATTGAGAAGAAACAGAGTTCTCACTATGGATTTGTTACCCTTTTAACGCAACACTGGCGTATCGTATCAATGGCGCGTTCGGTGTGTATGCTGCTTCGTAACACGCAGGTACTCAGTTCAAATCTCATCGACAGTTTGCCATAGAAAAAAACTTTACTCATTAAATTTCGCTCAAAGTAAATAATTCAAACCCTGTTTGTGGGAAACTTCAGGGAAAAGTCAAATAAAAATCTTCCATCAATTTTATATATAACTTGCTTCTAGTACTCGAATGCGCTGGCGAAAAGAGGTACGCTCCTTTAACGTACGCTCTTTATCGTTTTTTTTTTTTCAATTTCCACTCTCTGTTTACCAAACATCCTCAACCACAGACACTAACCCCACCGGTCTTGTTTGGCTGTATGGTTTGGCTCTTCATTATGCTGCACTCTGTTGATCACAGCAATTACGTCTGCCCTTCATTCAACCATCCATCCGTTCGTCCGGTGTTATGACGCAGGGTGACCGTCTGCAAGGAGGCCCTCCGGGTGTTTTCCATCACATTGACTCGAGTGCATACTTGATTACTTCAATGTGCTCCCTGCGCCACCGAAAATTAAAGGCATGAACAGCATTCATCAACAACTGTCTGTCTTTCTGCCTGCCTGCCTGCCTGCCTGCCAGTCTGCCTGTCTGCTGGCTGTTTCGTCCTATTCGTGCTCTAGTAGAAAAGTGTGATACTTGAACCGAGCGAGGGATGAACCGAGCTGACGCACGTTACACCGGCTTGATTGCTGAACGATGCCCTCTTCAATTGGGATGTTTGCTTTTGTCGAAACGATTACGATAATTGATGATTTTCCAGTGCGAAACCTTCGCCGGGTTGTTGACTTCGAGATGGGTGTGAAAACACACACAATGGCACAAAGAAAATAATCAACAAATCAGTTTCTTTTCTTCCCCCGTGAAGTGAGAGCAATTTGAATAATCGTTTGCTCATTCAAACCTCCCACACGATCCTTTGCCTTGCGCGCGCTGTTAGCCAAGAATCAAACCCCCCGAAAGAAAATATCCCTTGCGCGCAGCGTCTTCGGAAGACTTTCATCCTGCCGAAAAATGTACCCCGTTTCGGCTTGAAAAGGGCGAGACGAACGTTCATCTCACTCGTTCTCACGATTTCTTTCCCGCACGGGGTGAGAAGCGTCACCGCATGCTGTGGTTTCGCTAGCCATCCTGTTCGCACGCACACACACGCTCTCCGCGGCGACTTGTTGTGCACGACGGCTCCACAGAAAGATTTCCACCTCGAGAAGGATGCTGTGTGTGGTGGGTTTTTCTTGTTTTTCCCTTCCCCGGCGGGGTGAGCCGAACTGTTCTCATCTCATTTTCTCACACTTTATCACGAAATCGGCAGCGGTGCGAGTGAGACGAAACATTTCTCCGGCAGGGTGGAATGAATAGAACTTTTTCTTGTTTTGTCTTTTTACGTTTTTTTATTGTTGCCTTTTACTGCATACACACGCCAAAGTGGACATCGAAATTGTTATCTCTGCGAGCGAGAAGGGATCTGCTGTGGCGCAACAAATTCAGCTCTAAATACTCCACAACGAGCAGGGAAAAAAATGCTCAAGGGAAAAGACGGCGAAGGAGATGCAATAAAATGCAAGGATTTATTTCGTTCGCATCGAGCGGTGCCATCAAAGTAAGCGTATTGTATCTGCATAATTTTATGACACACGCAGTGACGTGTCGGGTGGGATTTGTATAGGTAATTTGCTTGCTTTAATATGTATTGTCATGTTTAAATTATGAATGTTCAATATCTGCAGTTTGTGATGTTTGTGTTCGTTTTTCTTTCGGACTTAAATAGAAAAAGTAGAAAGATATTGGCACATTGTAGTATTTTATAACATTTTTATCACAACATTTTATGTGTCATGATATATTTTAACAATTTATAACAATTTTATTGAAATCTCAATAAGTATTTTTCTTAGCATCACAAAAAAGACAGATCAGAAGTTAACTTAATTATCTTCTTGATTAGAAATTATTTTTACGAAATTAGTGTTAGTGTGCTCGTATTTCAGCAGAAATTGCGTGTAACACAATCGTAATGATACTGCACAAACCTTCCGTAAGCAGCACATAAACAAGCTTTATCTAGAAGCTGACAACTATAATCGGATAGAAACCCTTATACCCTCGACCTGCTATGGTCAATGCTTTCAGGAGAAAAATAGCTTCCAATCGGATCATGCTTCACATGCGAGCATCAACAAAACCAAGAAAAAAGAAGCACACTCTCTCCAGCTCGCTTGGTGAAAACAAAACCGACAAGATGAACAAGATCCGCTTTCCGGCCCGGTGCAAAGTCAGCAAAAGCCATTGTTGTTGACTCGCGAAACGAGCAATTGTTGTCGTAAGAAAAACAAAAGCCGAATCGAATTGAAATGCCTTTGCCCTGCTGTGCTTTTCCAGCTCCACGAGAGCGTTCCCCATTTTGCCAGCGATTGAAAAGCCTTCTCCTTGGCAAACAGCACGGACTTCAATTATTCCGTTCCAATTTCTTGCTTAATTTGCTTCATCAACATCTCTCGCTGCCTCGGCCAAACAGCATTGGGCCCAATTTCAATGCGCAATGCCGAGATGAAAATCCAATCAACAGTACCATTTCCACACATCATCATCATCATCATCGTCGCCATCGTAGCAGCTCGATTGGTTGGATGGCGTCGTCGTCGTCGTCGTCGAATTGCAGAGCTCATTAATTATGGTTTGTTTTCCATTTTCTTCGACTAATTGCCAGATGTGTACCGGAGCGTTATTGTGTGCGCTCCATATGCACCAGCGATGCAGAGATTAGTTCTCGGTGCGCTTTTCGACGGGAGTGTGAGTGGCTAGGGAGACAAAAAAAAATGCGACACACATCCCTAGCCACCGCTCGGGGGACGAGGTGCAAAATGCAATCTTGCTGCCGGGTTAACCATTAATTCCAAGGATATCCTGTCCCGTGCAGGATGCTGCATTCTGCACCCGAAGCAGAGCTGCGTGCGGTTTTGCGGTGAGGAGATGAGATATAAATGAGGGTCCCTTCGTGCCCGATCTTGAATTATTCCTGAGGCAGAACCACTCCGACGCTCGGACGATTTCATTACAGCACTTCACCGAGGCTGTGTGCGTCGGTTCCGTTTTTGCCGACTCGTCCGATTTTATATTACAAATAAACCGTCCGGCACTTCGGCGGAAACTAATTTAAATGTAAATCAAGACAAATCATCAATTCGCAACGGATCAAGTTGGAACGGAACGGCTGGACCGGACGGCTCGGGCGTTCCCACGATGCCCACGGAGGTTTCGTTTTTTAAGACCTCGTCTCCTCCTTATTTAACATTCATCGCGCACGGTCACAATTACTAACTGGAGCCCTCGGGGCGGACGCTCGTTCGCTCGCCCCGTCCCGACTCGGTTTGTAACCGTTTGGCCATTTTGACAAAATCGTAAAGACAAACCGTCTCACCCGAAGACAAAGTTCGATATAAGAGCAATAAAATGTAATGAACTTTTTTTTTCGGTTACAATTGCCAGTGCCAGTAGCATCTTGGGAAGGGTTTGCTGGGGTTTTTTTTTTGGGAGATGCCATGGCGCCATGCTGATGATTTCATCGTTTCATCTCGGACTCGGGCATGGTCATGCTCGGGACGGAGCATAGCGAGCAAAAGATGTTCTACTCCGATACCCGGCTCGTCGAGCAGCGCTCGATCGCCTTGGGTGGTATCTTTTTACGCTGCTTGTCTCCCCGCAAGGGCATGCCAACAAAAAAAAACTAACCCAATGGAATAGAAATGATACACAATTTCCTCTCCGTAGGGGCTTCGTTTTGTCATATGCACACACGCGGCGATAGCTTTCTTCTTTCCCGGCTAGTGTCCCGGTTTGATTAGTTTGGCGAACAAAATCAATAAAAATGGTCCACCCGCCCGAAATAGTACGTGATAATCGTGGGCACCAGCGAGAGACACTATCATGTAGGCCATCAAACTATCTAACGAGTCCCAGATGCGATCGAAGAGACTATCTGCGAGGTAATTGCATAACAACGTTAATGTATCTATTCGTTTGGTTATGGTTTTGTTTGTGTTTTTGGAACACGAGCAAAAAAAAGTGTATTTTTCCCTCTTAAATCGATGTAATACGGAAACATGTTTCTATACTTAAAGCGATTTTCGATAGAAAAACAGTAGTGAAAGCATTTATAAAGCCTTGTAGTACGGGTTGCATACTTCTAGGCGCTTATTTTCATAATGTTGGCAGAGAAATTTATTAGTGATTTTTCATTTGCAAAGATTATACAACTACTTTAATGTCTCTGTGGAGTGAGTTGTGCTGGAAAACCTTTTTGTGTTTCACAGTAAAACTTATCAAATTCCTTTAGCAAGGTATCTCCGCGACAAATGCGTAGGGTTGTTTTATTTCCGTCACTGTAGATTCCGCCGAATTTTCTTTTAAAGCTCCTTTCAACTCCT
The DNA here is from genome assembly GCA_000349145.1 of Anopheles dirus. Classification (NCBI taxonomy): domain Eukaryota; kingdom Metazoa; phylum Arthropoda; class Insecta; order Diptera; family Culicidae; genus Anopheles; species Anopheles dirus. The sequence continues at coordinate 4,935,933 of KB673423.1, forward strand.
TCGCCGAATCGCTTGTCGATAAATCCAATTTGTACGCCTCGTTGGCATCGGGTGACCCAGTTCGGTTCTGTCCCCTCACAACCAATTACAGAAACTTATTCACATCGCTTTCCGACGACAACGGCAACGAACTTGTGCAATAGAATTCGGTTGATCGCTTGATTCCGTCGCCATCGTCTCGAGCCCCGTGCCAGCGGGTTGATTAAAAACATAAATAACAATGATATTTATTTGCCCCTGATTGCTAACTGTGCTCCCAGTGCAAGACGAAACACATATTGCGATATCGGGTAAGAGGAAAAACCCCACTTGCTTTCCCCTCCCGTGCGCTGCCCTGTTTGTGATGTAATTTGCTGCAAAGGAAAATTTGTTCGCCCTAAGAAGGACGCATGGCCGCACGGGCGAACGCAGCACTAACCACAAATGGAGCGGGGCGAACGGGGCGAACGGTTGATTTGAATCGAAAACCGTAATAATGCTGAAACCGCAGCAGCAACTTGTTTGGCTCCCGGCTCTCGGTCATTTTAAGGTCCAGCTGCAGGGCGTTGGAAGTGTTGATCCGCTGTATCCGAGCGGGATAAGCGAAGGGAACGCGCAGCGCCCCGAAAGAAGACGCCGGAGCCCACCAGCCGAGCTCAGTTTATTGGTTTGTGTAATCCAAAAGATTCAAATTAAATTGCTCAACCGTCCTCCGCCGTACAGCGCATGCCAGCGATGGTAACTTTCGCCTCTACATCTTCACGCCGAGCGACGACGACGACGAGCAGCGTTGAATGTACTTTGCCGACGAAGGCAGTGTAAGAAGCACCAGCAGCAGCAACGCCAGCAAGAAGCAAAACCCAAATCCCTGACTTTTGCCATTCAGCCCCTGCGCAGCTCGGGTAGGGTAATCCTGGAAGACCTTGCACTGAAATCTTCCCACATCCTCGCATCCGTTCTCCAGAAACCGCACACATTAAGAAGAAACTTTCAACTGGATTTGCAAAACCACCGACCCGGCGCTGACCGCAAACAGTCGTCGTTGTAGTTGCTGGCCACTGCTGGGAAGCAGGCGGCCTGCACCGGAATGGGATGCACTTTCGCAGCAGGTTGGCCGGTTTGGCCCATTCTCGCATTCTCTGCACGGGGTTGATGTATTGCCCCTGGTGTTTGGTCAAGCGATTTCGCCGTCTCTCGGGCATATGTAGGTGATGCCCACTGCGGGTTTTGACGGTAAGGAATGGCTTTTGATGGAGTGATTAGCTACAGTTGAGTGCAAACCATTACGGGAAGAAATTTTCGTTTTTCGTTTATTTCGTCAAATTGCTTATTTAAACAAATTTCTATTGAATAGCAGGAGAATTGCAAAGTACCCGAGTATAACAGAAATGAAGAGTAAATGATTTATTCGGATATAAAATGCATGGAAAACCACTGAACAACAACTGTATTGCCAATCTTAATCAGCAGTGCCTACCTAAAGCATGCCATCTGTCAACCAACCCAGCAAGAAATATTTAAACTGACTAATAAAATGTCATAAAAGAACGAAGCTTTGGTGTAGTGTGAATTGCATACTTTTCTGCGTATGTTTGGTTTATCAGTTCAAAAGTATGCAATTCGCATGAGAAACGTTTTAAGACATCTTAAGAGACATCATATTGTCTTATAAGTGCTTCATTGTAACCATACTTAAACTTAAAGTAATCGGATCTACGAATCGAATGTACAATAAATCATTTTTGGGAACGATTTTTCCCTTATTCTGATGAGTTCTTCTCAAGTTTCACAAAAACGACGAGACATTTAAAGAAACATTATAACAAATCATATCTCTTAACGGAAGCCTAATTCCGTTCGCACGGGCTCTTGGTTTGGGCCACACTATATTTCAAAACCCAAGACCCGTAACGACACGACAGCCCGACACAAGTGTTGCGAAGCGCTCTCAAGAGGTTAACCTCAAAAATTCTTCAAAAGACAATAAAATATGTCCAACCGACTGCTGCTCTATTATTTATCGAGCAACCACGGCCAGCCCCATAATCTATGGCATCGACGCACCGACTGCGCTCCGGATGGCGCACAACTCTTCCGTGTCCATCCGCACACCCAATCCCATCGTGGTCGCCGTCCTTTCGGAGGCACGATACCAGCAAGGCCCGTGCGAAAGATGAAGCGAGAGAAAGTTTTCCCCCAAACCGTGAGGCAAACCGCTTTGCAGCAGTCCAATTGCTCCCAAAGGAGTCCGGACGTTCGGGATGCGCAACATCCGCACGCGACTAACCGCAAGTCCTACTGCGGAAGACAGTGAGGCCTGCGAGTGAGGCCCGACGCCAAAATGGAGTATCCGCGCGGATTACAATAGCGGTGTTTTTCTCGTGTTAGGCCCCGTATCCGGCCCCGTTTGTGGCCAATGGGCCTTGAGCCTACAGCGTGCATGGCTTGCTGCCAAAGTGGGCGGTACCAGTTTTCTCTGGGGTCGGTGAAAGAAAACGAAACGCAAGAAAAAAAACCCATCCCGAAATGTCAGAGGGCACAATGGCCGTGTGGTTTTGTCGGCGCCATAGGAACTCACGGCCATTCGGCTCTCCAGCGTCGACTCGGTGGCGCCACAAGCTTTCCTTTCTCATTATGCGACAAAGCAGACGCTTTTCGGCATTCTAATGGGATGTGAGTAGCATACGATTTGTGTTATCGATAGATTATGGACTCGTCGTTTGTGCCGTCGTTTCATGAAGATCCCTTATCGATCGGCTCTAATAACGTCGACGCGAAATGGCATAAATATTCAAAATCATTAAATAAATGTCTCCAAACGTCACGTTTTGCCGGCTTCCATCGATATTTATGTCACCGACGACCATCGATCTTGTAAAGCGCCCGGATGGCTCGGAACGAGCACAACGTTCAATAACTCTTCCCAAGTTCTAATCCTCGACAAAGGCACACACACAAAAAACACAATTGCAACGCCATTTCGAGGCTCGCAAAAAGGCTCCCCACCAGGCAAGACCCGTGTGCACCATTATCGCCTAACCCTAAAACCGAGCGCATCGAATCGTAAATCCATCACCCAAAAAAGGCGAAAATGCCCACACGCCGAGCTGGACCAGGGTGTGAAAGCACCATTCGACAGACGTATAAATACCTACCGCCGCAGCAAAAGAAAAACACTCGCAAACAATGCTCCCCAACGCAGCCAGCGCTATCTCCGGCACACCGGTTTTTGTCACTCGGATGAAACCATAAATCCTTCCGAAAAACCGGTTACCATTCTCACACCATAAATCCATCCGTGAGCTGGCCGTGCAATCGAAGATACGACGGACGGCGCGGTGCGTACGATACCCGGGCACACTGCCGGGTCAGCAGCTGACCATTCTCACAGGCTCCGCTGGCTCAATGATTGCTCAATAAACAAATGGAACGGAATGAAGTTTCTTGGCTATCGACACTCGGTGGACCAAAAGATCAGCGATCGAGCCGGGGGATCCAGGCTCGTTCGTTTCCTTCGCACTCGGAGTAGCGCTGCATGGCCGAGCGGGTCAGTAGGATTAGCAATTTGGTGTTTATCTTGCCATTGCCGAGCTCTTAAGCTTTGGTCGATGCTGATGGGATTCTACCGAGCCATTCGAATGCGATTATTTCACGAATTGTGGATATGTGTGGCAATAGCAAAGGAAGTACAACAAGTGATTGTTGTTCACACACGCAGAATTGGAGTGTTTTGGAGGAGCATTCGAAGAATTGGCCTATAACTCCAAGCTCAACAACTGGAGCAACTGGATGTTTGGAATATTTCATAAAACAGGCGTTAAGTTGATGTTTCTTTAAATTTTAAGGCTGTTCACTACACGTCAATCTCGTTGTGGATTAACCTATCTTTGATCGGCAAGAGTAACTATATTCATTCCCCATTGTAAGTATATAGCTTCACATGCTTCTTCCTGCTGGAAAGTCTATACATCAGCTACAGATTTGATACATTTGACCACTTACAAAAAGTTTATTCAAATCAAAATGATAAAATGAGACAAATGGTCGCCATTTTACATCACTAAGACTGAATAACTGGCGGAACTGTGAGCAATTTATCGCCCTGCTCCAGATCTAGTTCCGGCCACCCAAACAAACGCGTTGAAGCATTCCCACCGTTTTGCAGCATACCCTGCCGGAAGATTTGATCATTTTCTTCTTACTGCCCTTCCAAGCTGACGGTTTCAGCTGACAACAGTTCGCACGCTCGGAGCCGGCCCCCCGGATCGATCGACTGTTTATTTTACCATGAATATATTGTCCCCCGAGAGGAACCGCAAAAACCTCGGGCGTGATACATGCGGCCCCATAAAGTCCTCCCAGTGTACGTGGCGATAGAGTCGCCCTTCTTATGCATCTATTTATTTTTCAATTCTCGAGAAAAGCCCCCGCATCGCAACGGGCGCCATCTGAGCCCGTTTCTTCCTCCGCTTAACCGTGAGCGATCGAACGGGGCAACGATACGCTACACCACGGAAGCATCCGAACCAGAACGTATGCATTACGTATCCGGTGACTTCTCCACGCCTATTGTCTTGCCGGTGAGCCGGCATGTCTATTTATCTTTAGGGACAGATCACATCCGGGCAACCGGTCGAAAATCTATTAAACCGAACCGTGTCGTGTTTGCATTGGGCCAACGTGGCTTGGGGGGTGTTGTTTTATTTCGAATTTTGGGAGGGAAAGGACTCCCGCCGTCTGAGGTCACGGGACTCCCCGCCCCGTTTCCGGTCCGGTGGGAAATTTTTGGAACGAAATTTATATACACTTGTGGGTAATCCTCGATCCGTTCCGATCCGTTTCCCGATGCACGTGGCAGCCGAGTAGGAATGGAAAGAGAATGGGAGCGCAACAACAATATCAGCAGCAGCAGGAGGCCACAGGCCACCAGAATTCTTGCCTTCCGTACGAATGCGAGCGGGAAAAATGCATTTCCAGCAAGGCAACCAGTTCGGAAACGGTTCCTTTTCCGTGATGGGTCGCTGGATGGTTAAGGTTTGTGCTGCTTTCTCATGCTTTTTCTCTCCCCACGCGAACGTAAATGCCTTTATCTGCTGGTTCGCCCGAGCCCGAGCAGCGGCTTTTGAGGATGCTTCCGGGATGCGGGATGCATTTTTTGCCGCTGGTCGAAATCCTCCGAGAAAATAGAGGAAACAGCCGACTCCGTGCTCGTACATCTCGATAAGAATTGGATTTGTTTCATCGTGCTCGGGTTTTGTTTTTCCCTAGTTTGCTAAATTACACGTGTTGTCGGGCCGTGCAGCACTGTGCAGAATAAATTAACAAACAAACAAGCAAACCGCACAAACACAAACAGTTTCTTCCCGGCCGGGCCGGGCGCAAGAAACAGACGGCACTCTCGCCACGGTTTCGGTTCAGAGATCTCTGGCTCGGCGAAGAAAGGGCGAAGAAATTGAGCATGAAATCCATTTTGCAAAAGGATTTCTTTTCGCTTCCCATCTCGAGCCATATCTCGAACCCTGAGCGCCCGCCTGCTGCATAGTGCTGCGGTTTTCTATTCAAATAGCGGTACCGATGGAAAGATTACCACAACATCCGGAGCGGGCGAACGATTGCAACATGAAAAGGTGAAGCAGCGCAGCGCTGTGCAACGAGCGTTGTATCTCAACGACAAGAGGATCCCCGTCTTCTCGGGCTGCCTTTCATCCCGAGGATTTGTCCGAGGTCATGTGGATTGCGAGTGTCTGTGGACGTGTGTGTTTGGTTTGGCCAATGTTGATTTTATTTCCACAAGAGAACACAAAACCCTTTTCGTTCCAACTCCGATGCCGCTTTATCCAGTTTTCGAGCATCGAGAAAGAAACCCGGTGTACGTGAGTTACGCGTTCCGGCTCGGGCATGGGCTCGATGCACCGCACGGGCGGGGAGCGTGAGACCCACTGCACACATATGGGACAACCGTAATCATGTTTGTACCTCTCTCCGCCGGCACCCCTCCCGGACAGTCTTTTATCGTTCATCTTGACCTTACACTGCGAGCTGATGGGAAGAATGGGAGCCTTTCCAGGCCTCAAGATTCTTGTACCTATTCCTTTATTCTTTTCAAAAGCTTCGCCCATGAAAGGAAGCATTCCGATCCCGAGGGTACGCTCAAACCATCGTCATTTGATTAAAAATCAATCTGTCATCCACAACCGGTTGCGAGGAGCTTGATGAGATTATGGTTACGTTTTGTGGTGAGATAAGGGGAAACATTTTTCTGGAAATGACACGTTTATATGCGATTCATGTATGTGAACCTTAACATACGCATTTTTAGCACTATATTGATACCATATCAAATTAATATTTTGGTAAACAGTTTTGTACTATAACATAAGCCATTTTGTGAAATTCGAATGACAATGTACAACATATCCTTCACTTAGATCAACTGTGGCACAAACATTCAGTGCCAACTACGTTTTTTTCTCATCGTCACTGCTCAACAATCACATGACACACTGTTCATTATCGGCCTCTTCCGCTCATCTGTCATCAACACACGGAAAATCCTAATCCAGATGCATTCAGCCTCACATGTCGCACGAGCCCGGAATGCGCGTTAGCTAACGTCGCTGCTCTCGACGGACGACGAAATGCGCAATGGCGCCGGGGTCAGATAATACGGTTTCTAATTGTGCTTGAAATATGATTGCCATCACTCTTCAATCAAATTTAAATTAGCACTTGCTTCATCTGCCGGCAAATCATTCGACATGCGACCGGCGCCGGAGTTGGTACGAGATACGTCCGAACGCTGTGATGTTGCACATTGGGTACGCACGGCGCAGAATGAAAAAGTATGCTTTCGCATCATGTTCTCGGCTGCAGTGCGCTGCGTATGTGCCTGCACCTGGAAACCCCGTCCGGAAGCGACCGGAACGGATATCTCCGAGAAGCCGGGGCTCTAATTGACCTGAACTTTTGAGTCATCGTCATCTCGCTGACCGGAACTGCTAGAACTACTTCTCATCGTGCATACTGTACGCACCGAGCACGCATAATGTTCTCTCTCTCTCCCGCGCTCTCTCGCTCGTCCACACACCGAGTGTCAAAGAGAAGCAATTTTAATTAAACTCCTGTGATTGTTGCTCCAGTATCTTTCGCCCGCTGACTCCACCTGCGGCCGGAGGCTCGGTTATTGCACTGGTAAAAAGGGCCCGGACTGGCGTTTGCACCGGGCCGGAAACTAACTGCCCCGGGACCAGGTATAACATCGCAACAAAGCGGCCAGGACGCAAACTTCGCCTCGGGCGTGTACGGCTGCAACTCTCCCGATCAAAGGCACGCGTGGTGGTGCTGCACCGGTGCTAATGGTTTCGGATTTCACAAATGACGCACACACGAACGCGTGGAGCCCCGTGGGAAGGGGCTCGATGGGCCCCGGGCAAGAACGAGATCGGGTGAACAATACGGCCATTTTCATGCCAGGAAGTGAAGCGTCGAGCACGTCGGGAGTGAGTGTTTCATTAAAGTTTGATGCGGATCCTTCTACTTTGTGTCTCGAATGTGATGATGCCCTAGAAGGTGTGCTGGAGTGCTCTGATCTAGGTATGATTAGTTTTTTTGTTTGGAATTAGACCCAGATTCGAGGCGGACAGCAATTGGTATTCGATGGAAAAATGTCTCAGACAGCCATCGATGCTTGAAAAAGCAAGTTTTAATACACCAGGAAGACTACAAACGAACAAAAAAGCTGCATAAATTTGCAAAACAAGTTTTACGTTAGCTGTTGTGTGCTGACAAATTGGATGGTGGCACGCAGGTTGCATATATTCAGGCGTAATTGTACGAAAAATGACATCTAAAGTGTTACTACACTTTTAGAGTAAAACAATCGAACTCTAGCTATGAAACCTACTGAATATCATTCCTGCTCGAATATCACTTTCATGTCCAGGAATCATTTCATCGATCCCAATCAGTTCGAATGATAAAAAACGAACCATAATGGGGAGAAAAAAATCTCTCCCGAGATCGATTGCAAAGTAAACTGAATTAAATTCAACGTTCCATCCGAATACACTGCAAACACTCCACCAGCTCAGCAGAGCCGCGTTCAGCAAAATGTGTGAATAAACGAGTTTTAAAATCCGCTTCGATCACTACAGTGAGCAGGGAGCACTTTTTTCCACTTTCCAAATTTTACTCCCACCCGTACGAAACGAAACGGGCCCCGCACTATCCGTCATCGGATGACAATTTAGTTAAGTCATTTCTGGGCAGGACCGCGGCCAAACCAAATTTGCCAACCGGCATGTGTAGCGCCGTAAATGTGTGCTGGAATGTTTTGTTTGTTTTTTTGTTGTTGTTGTTTGCGTAACCATTTGAAATGTCCTTCTGACGTTTTGATAAAACATTCCAATTTCGTTACATTTACCCCAAGCCCAATATCGAACGCTGAAATCTTCATTTTTCACCCGGCGACGCTGGCAGTGCGAGGCAGTAGCGGAAAAAGTCACTATTTCATCGCCGAAAGCCATGGTTGTGATAAGTATCGGGACAGGGAAAAAATCAGCAAACATCAAACCAGGCCACCAGGCGGGGGCTGGCGCGGCCAGAATGCCCTGACATGCATGGCAGCAGCAGCAGGGAAAAACCAACAGTAGAAAACAGAGCGCAGCACATTCACAGTGGCACAAAACCCTACCGAGCCCAGCAGCAGAGATAAGCGCACGGATATCGATAAAAACAATTTGCTCCCCATTGCGACTGTCAACTCGAAGCTTTTCCCCCGGCCCGGTCGTGGAAGGGAATTGCCTGCAACATAATCCAACATAGAATCAAATGTTCGCGCTGTTTGGTCGCTCGCGCCGGTCGGTTCGGCTGCCAACAATCGACAAATATATTTCATTTATCTATAATTAAATCTAGAAACTATAGCGGAGCAGCGACTGCAGTCGTGGTGTTGCCTTTTTTTCTCGACCCTTTGCTAGATTGTGTATGTGTGTATGTTTTGTCCCTTTTCATCCCGGCGCTCCAAGCGTTCCGTTCCCCATTCCGGATTGTTTTGTTCCATTCCGTTCCGAAACCACTCCAAGCTCGTGTCTCATTTTGGGAGCTATTTTTGGGGTTTTATTTGCTCATTTGACCGGCGGAGAGAAATGGGAATCGGGCTGGCTGGACGCAAGCTGCACAAGGGCATTGAGTTACGCCCGCTCGGCAGGGGTATTATGGGTCGTACCGTTATGTTTGCCGAACGTGGCTTAATCCTTGAGAGGTTGTCGTCTCCACCTCCCACGTCCTGCTGGCCCGACGACCTTTTGACAAATTTCGCGTTCAACAGAGCAACGGAAATGAAATAAACGACTGTACGAGTGCAACATATAATTATAAGTTTATTTTAACTTAACTTAACTTATCCTAACATTAACACCTAATTTAACCTATCAAAAATCCTAAACTAAGCGAATCCTAATAAGCTGAAAATCCTAACTTGTCTCACTGACGGTCTACAAAGAAAAGAGGCCGAATTATATCGGGTTGAAGCCTCGTGTATTTGACAGCCACTCAGAAACAGTGCTGCCAGTTATCTTGACCATTTATCTGCAGTAATTAATAATTATAATTATATATTTCATCCCACATTAATCTCACGTCGGCTCATTTCGATGGCGCAAACGGATCAATTCCTTTCGGGCTTCGCCTGCCAGCCCAGGCACCG
>KB673423.1:4945627-4968298 GCA_000349145.1 Anopheles dirus
ATGTTTGCCGAACGTGGCTTAATCCTTGAGAGGTTGTCGTCTCCACCTCCCACGTCCTGCTGGCCCGACGACCTTTTGACAAATTTCGCGTTCAACAGAGCAACGGAAATGAAATAAACGACTGTACGAGTGCAACATATAATTATAAGTTTATTTTAACTTAACTTAACTTATCCTAACATTAACACCTAATTTAACCTATCAAAAATCCTAAACTAAGCGAATCCTAATAAGCTGAAAATCCTAACTTGTCTCACTGACGGTCTACAAAGAAAAGAGGCCGAATTATATCGGGTTGAAGCCTCGTGTATTTGACAGCCACTCAGAAACAGTGCTGCCAGTTATCTTGACCATTTATCTGCAGTAATTAATAATTATAATTATATATTTCATCCCACATTAATCTCACGTCGGCTCATTTCGATGGCGCAAACGGATCAATTCCTTTCGGGCTTCGCCTGCCAGCCCAGGCACCGAGCATTCTGGCTTCATTAGAGGGCGCCCTTTCATCCGATCCGATCGAACTCATATATCATATTCGTTTCGCTGTTTGGGTGCTCATGTGGGTCTGTTTTTTCTTCCCGTAAACCTTTCTCCCAAAAGCAGCGCTGAAATTACACTAAAAGCCTTCTGCCTTCTGTACAGCAAATCCTCCTCCAGGCCCAGCGTGTTCACGTGCAAACATTGCATTCAGCCAGCCGGAATTTCCGAAACCTCGTTCGGGTTTGTTTTGTCGACGCAGAAAATGCAAACAATTCGAACGACTGATTCGAGCAGCGTACGCATCTGCGCGAACCTGCCCCCGTGCGAAAGAGTGGGAGAGAGAGAGAGCGAACGCGAATTTGTAAATTGGAATTTATTGCTCGCCCAGCTTGATAATCAGTTAAATGCACAAATTTGATTACTTCCCGACTTAACCGCCGGTCGGTGCGTTTCGACCGTACGATTTGGTAGGTACGCAGTGGGCAGTAAATGTAAATAAACGGGATGCAATTTTTGGATACATTTCTGCACATTCCGGGCACCAGCGCCAGTGTGCGTTCCAAAGTGCGTTCGAAAAATTGCACCTCTCGGTAGGAAGACCGCGACCGTGTCGCCTGCATTTTTGGGTAAAGCCTGGCTTGGCTGCACTGTACAGGGGGTCGGTATGTGAGTACACGTGGGTGGAAGGATTTACAAAAACAAATCCGATTGCATGCAGTTTAATCTGATTAGGATTGCTCGTGCTCTGTTGGAGTGCAGTGTACTGTGAATTTGGGTGGCCGGAGGCGAATCTTTTTTATCTATGAGACAAACACACACTGTTGCCAACCAACAGGGAGATCACATGTTCACTATATCATATATGCAATTTCGAAAACATTCTCAATGGCTTTATTGAAACAGGAAAAATAATGTAAAAATGATTAAATATTAATTATCCGAAAATGCGCCTGAAAGTATGCAATCTGCGTTACACAAATTTTATGAGCATGATTTTTATGGATTTTTCAATATGATAGTGAAATGGTTAGTTTTTTTTGTGAGTAGTTTTCGGAAAGTGATGGTATAAAATATAGCTATAGTTTAATCGAAGGATTAAAACATGCGTCCAATATTTACACACAATATATCGATACATATTTATAAATTAAACAAAATTCGAATTGTGATTGCTGCAGTAGGAAACCCGATCCATTCATCAACCACAAATTTCGCCCCACATGCTGCAAACCACATCATCGGTGTGTTTAATAACAAATTAGTTGTGTAAAAACCGTTTTCCCCCATGCAAATCACCCCGGACACCCGTCGCCTTCGCCACGATGGTCACAATCGGTACGAGTCCCAGCCCGGCTCAACTTTTCTCATAAACAACCTCTAAACAGCAATCTAACAATCATTAAGCACGTATCGCGTTATCATGCGGCACCCCGGTCGTGAACGGAACGGAAGCAAACAACAATTATCGATACCCGAACCGAGCTATTTTTCTAACCAGAACCCAGAACCTCCCCACGGGCCCGCGAGACCACAAATACACGTGTACCGTTCGGGTGCTACCGTGCACGTTACGTGGCAGCATTTTTGCGTCATTTATCTTCCGGTTCAATTTTGCAAAAATAAATTCAGCACGTCCCGCGCCGAAGTCTCTGCCGGGCCGTGGAAGAAAACGTGGAACCCGCAGCACGGGATGGAGACGCATGGTGGCTCTAACTTTCTCACCGCCGGTTCGGTGTGTGTCTGTAGAAAGGCGAAGCGCAACCGCACATCCCGCACATCGACTCATGTTGACGGTGAGCACACGTGTGACAAGCGATAATTAAGTTTCGACTTTCCGCTTCATGTGTGCAACAGTCCGCCTGCATCGTCTGCGGCACACTGCGCAAGGGTGGTAAACAATATACGCGCACGGTACGCCGCCCGTACCTTCCGGCAGCGATAAGGGAAAACTTCATTTTCCACCGCTGTGTTCCGGCGCTGGTGCAGCGACGACGATGAAAAACTTTTCCAACGGTAAGTTCCCCCACCCCCCCACACGACCAGCGATAGGTGACACTTTCTTCCTTGAGAAATCTAGTTCCGTATGTGTGTGTGCGGGGTGGGTGATGTATCGGGTGATTTCGCGGTCGGAACGCCGGAAGAGGAAGGCGCCCAAACACGCCGCTGCATGTCGCCGCGAAATAAAGTGCACACCCCCATGGAAAGGGCCCAGGGAGTGCGGGAAAAACAAATAAAACTCGTAAGTCGTAAATTAAGTTGCACACACAACACGGGCAGCATTAGGCCCGAACATAGACAGAGAGAGAGAGAGAGCCTCGTGAGCCCCACGAGGATCCGTGCTCTTTATGGTGGCCTTGGTAGTGGTGCTGGTGCTGGGTGCCTTTTGTCGCTCCCTTCACCCGGGTGTCCTGCAATCACGGACCGGGCCAGGTGAGCCAGGTGAGATTCCCATTACCGTAACCCGAACATGAAGCGTAGCCCCGTGAGTTATGGCCCCGGTCTTATGTGGCTCGCCTTTTCTCCAAACGCTGGCGGATGCGGGTGCGCTTTTCTTGGAGCCGGACAGGGACACCACGTGAGTCACCGGCCCGCTAGCTAGCTGGCGACAAAATTGCTTACGAGCGCACGAGAAATTCATCCAATTAATCTAAGAAATAACGATCTTAATTACATTGCACCAAGCAGCAGCAACCGCCGCCGCAGCAGCAGCAGCAGCAGCAGCAGCAGCAGCAGCAAACCAATCAATTTGTATTTTGCTCATCGCCAGTTTTTCCCCGATCCGGTTCTCTTCTTCGCGCTTTCTTGTAACGGAACCCGGGTGGCTGCTTAGGAAGTTTCACAGCGATAGCTTCCTCGCTCGCGTTAATTGCACTGTAACGGATTTTTAGTTCAATATGTACAGCTGGTGGGCGAGACTCCTTGCGCTTTTCCGTTAATTATGGCTGAGATTGTTCGTTCGTTTCTTCGCGCGGGGCAAAAACATAATGAAATATCGTACGAGAATGGGAACTGATCGCTGATTAGTTCGGGTCGTTCGGGGGGGCGGTATTAGCGTCAGTTGTGCTCTATTAAATGGTTGAGATTTTCGTTGAGTTTCCATTTTACAATATATGTTTAATTTCACAATAATTTAACTAAAAAAGGTTTCATCTTTTCCCAAGTGGAAAACTTGGGCTAATTAAACGGTTCAATCTCAAACCATAGTGTAAGTGTAATACGAATTGCATACTTGCCGGCGCTGGTTTTGCATTACCAGCCTCAAATGATACAATCTGCTATACAGAAGGCTGTATTCTCATGTTATTGATGATGTTATTGTGATTGCCATTCAAAGAATCTTATTCAGCAGACTCTAAATTTGCTTAAGTAATAATATTAGTAATCTATTAGCAAAACGTACTAGCTTTATTAGCTAATAAGATATCAGCGAAGCATATTAAAATCCTTACTAACACCTGATTAGTCAATTTGAATCAATTTTATTTGCTAACTTCATGACTTTTCCCATTGCTTAGCACAATTGCCGCAAATTTTGATTTTTGAATGGCCTATTTTACACTCCAACAGTGATTTGATCAAAGCACAATATCCTGACACCCGGTCCCGGCAAGGGGATGGTGCAGTAAATCCCGTACCACCCGAAACCCACCTCGTTAAGTCGACACTCAGCAGAGCAGTGCGCCACGTAATTTGTCCCACCGATTCGGAAAACATTACGTGCCCGCGATGTCCCCGCATTCAATTATCCCTGCAGTAAAACCGGCTCCCCGTTGATTAGCACGATCAGCACAAACACGAATCCCCCCCCCCCCCCCCCGGGTGTCTCATCCCATTTCCCAGCGCACTCGAATCGTTCGACCGCTCCACCGCTCGTTTAGTTTGATTTATGAAACGTTAATATTTGATTAATGTTTGCCACCACCCGAAATTAGGATGCAATCACGGGCTAATTCGTCAATTATTATTATTTCACAAAAGCCACACCCGGCCCCGGACACGTGCCGGCACCGGTTGGTGGCACCCGCTGGCGCTGTCTGTTGTTTCCTGCTGCAGCATTTGTGGTCGGTGGGGTTGTGTTTTTCTTTTATTTCGTTCCGCTTCTTTCATGCCGCAACCGCAGCAGCCACAACCGCTCGGGCCGTATTCCCAATTGCAAATTTCGAAACCACCGACGATCCGCTCGGGAACGCTGATTAGCCTCTCGCTGTGGCGATGAAAATTGGACCGACTGCCACTCCCGGCTTTGGGGCCGATTCTCATTTCTCGTATCGTTTCCGGTGTATCAATTATTCATCAATATCCCTTCCAGAGAAAGGCCGCATCGGGCCGCAACCTTTGGTCGTTGCGGCACAAAAAAAGAGGAAAACAAAAGCTTTCTCCGGGCGAGCCGCGCCCGGTTCGACGTTGTTGTGGTTCCCGGTTGCTGTTTCAGCTTCTTGCTTTGGGGGGGCCATTAGGCCAGGGGAGCTAACGCAAACGGGCCCTTCTTTTATCCATTTCCATTTTTGCGGACCAGCAGGCTCGTTTCCTAATGCTCGGGTGGAGTCGAAAAATGGAACGCCACCCCACCCGCACGACGGTGAACTTTCGGCGCAAACCGAACAGGAAAAAACCGACCGAAAGCAATAATTTTCTGGTTAATTATTCAGTTTCAATTACTGAGTTGATCCGGCGCCCCTTTGAACGTGCACTGTGAGTGTATTTTGGTAGTACTTTCTTGTACGCGCTGGGACGAAAGGCTGCTTTCCCAGCGGAAATCGCTGGCTGAAGCATGATAATACTAAACTTTTCGGTGAGTGACCAAAAACCCATCAAAATCATGCCCCAATTGTGCAACAGGGGACTTCCACTTCAACAGCTAAAGACAACACATCAGCACGCGGTGGTCTAAGCGCCGGAAGAAATTGGAAAATGCTTAGATAGAACTTCTGCCTGGCGAACGTAGCTCCGTGGTGAAATCTAATTAAGGTTTATAATTAACAAATTTATGTTCCACCGACAGTAAAATTATTATTTCCCCGCGTTGGAGCGCAGTCGTGCCAAACGAAATTTCCATCAATAGGCTATAAAAAAAGAAACAGACCCAACTCGTGCTAGCTCTGCTCGATTCGCTCCTGTTCGTTCCACCGTCTTGTTGCAGGCTTCATGCCTCACAATCATTACCATTAACTCGAAACGAACCGGGGGCTCGTGCGACCAACCCACCGACGCGCAGCGCTCCATCAGTTCGCGCTTTTTATCTTATCTAATCACCGGGCAATAAAACCGTAAACACCAGAAGTTCAAATTGAAATTAGATACATGACTTTACTGCGCACCCTTCTGACGTGAAGAGCGAAGCGAGTGTTTCCGGTCGGTGGGTATTCGCTCACCGCGGCGCAAAGGTACATCCTGCCGCCCGGGGGGGAGGGCGCCTCGCGGTTCGTGAGGCGGTCGCAGCGGCGGAGGGAAAACCACAACACAACACACGATATCTGTTGCCTCGAGCGTGAAGTTGTTTTCATTTTCAATTAGTTTTCATTCGCCCTCGTCCGTGTTACTTCGTTGGCTCCGTGGGCGGAAAATAGTTTATGCAGGCGCCAGTCGTGGGTGGGTGGGAATCTTTTAGCACTCTGCCCGATGCGCTCCGGCGCGTCGACGGGCATCTTGATCACGATCGACGTCGCGGTTGCGATTCGAACCTGCGCGCGGGCCGGGAAGAATGGAATCGATGAGCTGGGAAATAAATTACAGCATGGTGAGCGAGTGGATGTGGTTGCGTTGAGTGACTGGGCGTTTCTTTCGTAGTGCCAGAAAGAGCGATAAAGAGAGAGAGAGAAAGAGAGATGGACAGGATTAGTTTAATGGGGCCTTTCTTACAGGGAAATAGTTTTTGCGATGGAACAGTTAACTTCTGTATCAGTTGTTTCTTTCGGAATTGATCTTATAATGAGTAATGCGTAGTAATGTATAAAAATTTAGTAAGCAATTCCAACTATTGATAAAATCTTTATAGTTGTTCCTCTGCTTACAAGACAGAGTAAAAGATATTCAACATAAACCTGGCAAGTCTGCCTGCTCTGTGAAGATATTAAAAAGTGTTTTCCAATGAAAACACGCTTGCTACGTAAAGAAAACCATTTCAACTGTACACGGAAAAGAGCGTTCATATTGCCGCACTTTGTTCTTTTGCACTTCGATCAAAAGCCAGTTGAAGATACGACTGCCAACGACAAAAAACACCTCAAGAATGCGGAAACACAAGTGCATCGGGATCGACATCGTTCACCCCCGGAGTGTCGGTTCGTTTAAAAATGTGTACTTCCGGGCGGATGTAGTTGTCACCCGGTACCTTCACCGTCGGCATAAATCACGCTCGCAAGGATCGTACCGCCCGAACTGTCGGAACGTGAGCCGACCTCGAACGTCGACGACAGGCGGAGGTCATGCAGACGGCCCATACAATGCCCCCGTCTGACACACCGGTAACGGCAACACTCGAATGTCACCATCATATCAGCGTGAGCGTTCTGATGACGCGCTATCGCCATTCCGCTCACCCGACTCACCCTATCGCAGGCTTCACTTGATGCGCGCGTATCACCATCCGCCCGACGTTCGCCGCCGGTTGACTGTTATTGAAATGCTGCGCTCGGGCCCTGCCGGCTCAGGTTCCACTTGATGACGGAATAGAGAAATCATATTTCACATTTGCAGAAAAATGCATCGCTGACATAAAGTGCTTCGGCGAGTGCTTTATTGAAAATCAATCATCGTTCACCCTTGCCGGTTCGTGTGCCGGCTCGTGTGTCACTCGTGTTTGACAAGTCAGTGCAAAGGGAGGACAAAAAAAACGAGAACGGGCCAATATTGATGCCGATGAAAGTTCGTGGAGAGCTTGTCATGTGCACTGTCGTAGAGGGTGAGTAGCGAGAGGACAACTTTTCGATATCCATCCGCAATATTCGCGTCTTCTTCGTGTGTGCTCACTTGCTCGTGAAGTGTAGCTACCCATTCAGAAACAGTTTTCGATTATTAGGCATTTGGAATCGTGATGTAAGCATTCTTAAAAGCACTTCATGTAGTTGAAACTCTAAAAAAAACGCTTCTTGAAAGAACAACGGTCCTCCAAGAGCATGAACATCCCGTTTATCACACCGACACCATCACATCCGCTCATCCTTCATCATCACCATCATCCCTCGCATCATCGACGCTCATAAATCGCGCACCGTAAATTACCCATTAAAAAGCGATAAAAATGTATCATCTTGCCTTTCGGGGCCAAATAAAAATAACATTATTGACCTCGGTCCTTGCTCGTAGAGGAGCCTCGCTCCACGTGCCTTTGGTTTTCCGCTCGCCGGTCGGGCAGATATGATTCCGGAATCATTAAACTAGTGGAAAGAAAAATTGCCATAATAGTATGAGTAATGGTCTATTTGGAGCTCTCGGTTTGGAGGGGTTGGGTTGCTTCTTATCTTGCGCCAGCCAGACGAGGTTTCGATAGTTTCTCCCGCCAGAGGCCATCGCATCGATGCACATCGTTGAGCCCTATTTATGCGAGCAGCCATGTCTTTGTCCCACCGTGGAAGGAACCGCTCTTCTCGATTTAAAGCAATAAATAATTGGAGTGCACATTGGAGCGAGCGGGGAACGGTTTGAGAATGAGCGTGCCCTCTCATTTTAGAATAGACATTGCTTTAGTAATCGAGCATTTGAAACTGTCATGTTTGATAATCACTTTTCAGACTGTATCCATCCCGTTTCAAACATATTTTAACTTTTTCGGATTGATTCTTCTCCATTCTTTTAAAGTTATCTATCAACTTAAGAAACATTTCCCAGTTCAGAATTTCATCACTAAATTTGACATGTTTCCTTCTTCTTATAACCTTTTATGTCCTCCGGAATCTTACAGGGCTTTGAAAACGATGCTCACCCTACCGATGGAATACATTAATGCGATTCCCGCTAAAACCCACCCCAAGCACAATCGCGTTCAATCATGAAGACATAATCAACTCGCTTCACAGCGCTCAACCTTGTTAGCAACCAGCACGAAACGCTACCAGCGCCACTTCCAATCGCACCGTGCCTGTTCAATATTAGCTCAATGAATAGGAAAATAGATCTTTAATTTAGCAAACTCAACCCTCAAGCCAGGCTCGCAGCGAAGCGTTTTTAATCTCGCCTGTCGAGTTTTACAACCATTCCGGCGAAGCTCGTTCGTACTCCCCGCGGGCCGCGATGGTCAACTTCGAGCGTTCGAGCGCGCCTTTCGCCTTAAGTACAAATAAAAAAAAACTTCGTTATTGACGCTCCTCGCTCCGCCTACTGTGGACGTAATGGAGGCAAATTTCCACCGGCAGTAGGCGGCAAAAATTGATTTCATCCACCCGATGAGCAGCGCGCGCCCGTTCCTGAAGTGGAGAATCTGCCGGTAGAAAGTTTGCGGGATTACTTTCACAAAGTAACATTCGCTGGGCGCTGTTTTTATGAGCATTTGAAAGATTTCATTACGCTTGACTTTTCATCGAACCGAGGCGGGGGCTTAAGGCCCGCCACGGTATAATGGCCGTTCGGACCGGTTGGAAGTTTATCTGGTCGGACAGTGTTGAGGCGAAGCCCGCAAGCTCATCGTGGTCAGCTGGAGCGCTGCACATTCCCGAGCGATGGGCGAACGTGCTGCTGCTGCTGCTAGCCCGGGGAGCGAAAAGTCAAAAACAAGATGCCATAAAACGCGTAAACATTCCTTTCTTTCTTTGCCCGTTTATGAGCGTTCACCGGCGAGGTTAATTTTCCATGCCTGCACCGTGGGCGATAGGAAAGATTTTAATGTTTCTTTTTTTCTTTGCTCGGGAGTAAACGGTTCTCGATGCGGTGACCTCCCGTGAGGATGACCAGCGATTCGGTTTTCTTTTTTTTGTAGTTGCTAACCTACCGAACACGAAGATAGCCGTGGGAAGTTAACACCTCACAATCACTTTCCGACTCACCGACTCACCCCTTCGGCCGAACGTTGTACTTGGTAGGATCGTTTTGTTACCCAATCGCTTTCACGACAGCTTCCTTTCTCACTCACTCTCTCTCTCACCCACCACGATGAACCCCTCCAGGGTATTGCATTTCTTCGGAGCAATTTTCCGCTGCAATGGTTTCTCGCATCCCGAACCCTAGTGCGGGTGATAAAAATTAAATAAACATCTAACCATATCTATTCACCATTTACGAACAACGCTACACACGGCGGATGGCTGCAAATGTTTATGTACACGTTAAAAATAAATATTTGATTCGGTATGATCCTGGTGGTGGTGGTGGTGATGGTGAACCTTGCAATGGGTGTTATGCGTACGTTATGCTAAAGCATATGGACACCCACCCGTACAGGCACACAACCGCAGAACGGTTCTATTGTTTTAAGCACCGAGCCAAGCAAAGCCATTTTCGGTGGTGGTGTTGTTGGTTTGCCATTCTGGAGAGCGTGTTTCGTATTTTTGTGTTCACGATTCTCCTCTCGCGGTACGGCAATAGTCATCCGCACGGATACTGCGCACCGCGATAAAAGGATACGCGATAAAAGCGTATGCCGGGGAATGGTTAACCTTTCGACTTGACCCCACAATAAGAGTAGCTTTTTTAGCCGTTCGGTTTAAGTGTTACAAGGCAATCTTATGGTTATGGTTCAACTGGGCAAGGAAACTAAACAGGAGAAAACTTTGTAAGCAAATCGTTTTTAAACCCCAAAGCTTACTTTACGCAAAAATATGATTACTCTTTTGTTTGTACGTGTCTGTACGTTCCGCATACGTTACTTTAAATTAGCAAGTTTTTTTTAGATGAAATCATGTAATACATGATAGATGTACAATCTAATCATTCACTGCTAAATAGGTGATTATAATTGGTCTAAACCTAAGAAAAAAATGTAGTAATTCTGTATTAATTGCGGACGGAAAACAGTTACTCCTGAAAGTATGCAATATTCGTTTCAATATTTTATTTGCAAAATAGAACATATTTTGTTTCATGATAAATCGTTTTAAAATGTTTTACAATATGCTAAAACTGTGATGTTTTCTATTATAATATTACTTTCCATTTTTACTACAAAATCACAATCAAAATAAGAAATGTATAAACATTCAAGAAGCTTATTACTGTTCACAAACTACGAATGTATTTTCCATTGTTTTAACAATTCAAACACACATTTTACGCACAATTTCCATTCCCAGAACCGGAATGGGAGTCCAAAAAGTACCCACTTTAATTGAAACCGGCCCACCGTTCACGGCAGTTCAATAACTTCCTCGAAAGATACACTTTATCATCGTGATTTAAACGATTCCCTATTTTCCGCATGACTGCTATCCAATTGCATCCCCCAATTGCCTTGCGGTTCGGTTTCGACCGTACAACCGCGTCGGCTGCAACGTTGACATCGAAGTATCGTTTCGGTGGCCCGAAGGCGGAGTGGAAATGAAATACTTTTACGAAAAAGTTTTGCCTCCCTTCAACCCTGCCGGCTGCGGCTGCCGCTGCTCCACCGTTTCACTCGTGGCGGAAGAAATTTAATATTTCACAATATGTCGCAATAAATCACGGTGTCAACCGTGCACCAAACAATAACACCGACGAGCAGCCGAGGAGACGTCGCTGCCTCGGGGATGGCGCGATCCGGATCTTCGATGACCAGCCGGTTTCCGTGGGTTTCTGGAAAGGCAAAATAATAAAATTTCAATTTTGATAAAAATCCTCCCGATCGTGAATGTAATTCAATATTGCTGCCCAGCTGCCTGGTGAGAGTGGCACGCGGGTAGTCCGTTGTTCAGTTTTGCTTTCCGCTCAGTGACTTTGCGCCGGAAGCTGTGCCAGCGGTGGATCCGGACGGAACTATTGTCACGTGTTTAACACATCGATGCGCCGGTAGTTGGATCCGCTCTATTTTCACATACTTACCCGGGGAACAGGACAAAGCCAAAGGAAGAAAATGGAACAACGGAACGGAACGGAACAACATCACACTACACAATGTAGACGGAAATAGACGAGAGCAATCAGCGAAGGAAAGTTCCCGATGGAGGATACGAGAAGAAACGAGGTCTTGTGCAAAAAAAAAACAACAAGTCCCACTACAAGAAGAACACACCGCAAGTACGAGCAATACCAGAGACAGCATCGTCTGTGTCATCTTCATCCTCCCACTCCGGAAACCCGCACGTACGACACGATGATGATGGCCACTGCACAGGCCATTATAGATTGATTTGAAGTTATTTGTACGACACACGAGCTAACGATTTGGCTTCGGCTGTTAACACTCGGTCAACCGCTTCGAGTGTTCGCTTCCGCTAAGTGTGCGGTAGACTTAATGGAATCGTCGTAAAATGATAAGAAACTCGAGTGCTCGAGTGGAGTGGACCAGGAGACGCTGGGCACAGTGTTCCATCCATCATTCATTCGATGCGATGGACTCGAGCAATACAGCACAATACTTTATGGCACTGTGTAAAGCTGTGCATGTTGGATGAAGATTAATTGTGCTGTATACGAGATTCGTTTAGAATCTCCCGCTGAGACGAAAGAGTTTCAAGCGTTTCCCGAAGAAGTGAAACTATTCCCTGATAAGCCACTTTTCTCGGTCTTTGCTCTGATCGAAACACGAAACTTGCTGCCCTGGTAAAAGTCGCAACATCTTGTCAGGCAGAGGACGCTTCGAAACGGATCCAAGTCACCGATGAAAACCAATTTACCAAAGAAGCAATCATAAGAAGCTCTTGCAAGCCGTTGAACGGAAAGAGCAAAACGAGTAACGCAAGTTCAATGTATTGCCGCTACATGGTCATGTTCTGTTGTGACCCGAAATGCCTTGCGACTGGAACGATACGATGCACTTGCGACAAAAGGGACGGGAAAGTGACTTGTAGTTTTGATAAGTGAGATTGAACGAACGCTTGTTTTCGAAATGAAAAAGCCCATCTCCTACTCTGCTCGCTGTTGGCATCGTCATCTGAAGACAATTTGTGAGATTGTTCAAGGGGAGCAATACCTGAGGTCGGATTTGCTCCATTTTGCTCCATTAGGATTGATGCTTTTAACTTATTCCTCCAGTGCCGCGAATCGAGTTTTGATTATGGAACTTCCATTAAGATGCTTGTACAAGTGCATTTTTCAGTACAACAACTGCGTTCACTAACAGGGGGCCGTCTTTTGGCACCACGACAACATACGCTCGACATGTAAATTGGCATTCTCTTCATGGACTACAAAACCACCATCTGAAACATTGTAATCAAGGTAGCAAAACCAGCCAAACCATGTCTCCGTGTGCTTGGCACCTGCTTGTCTAGACACGTTCCGCAATCGTTCGCAAGCAGCGATCGAAGAAAAAGGGGGCGAAAGTCGTATCCGGCCCGCGTCAGGGTCGTTATGGGAGCCGGGCGAAAGAAAACTCGGAGCCACGATTGCACCTGTAGCCACCAGGTTCGTGGAAAATGAAATTGCCGTGTTATTACTTCTGCGAATTCTGTATGCCACCGGTTCGATCCCGGCACTGTTTATCGTTGTGTGTATCACCTGCGGGAGAAGCGTAATGGAGGGTGGCGGGCTGGATAAATGCATACCATAAGGTGGTTTAATAATGTAACAAGACTATCAAACGAAAACAAAGGGTAAGGCCCGGTCCGAAGTAGGACGGGGCGGCACACAAGTAAGGAGCAAGATCGGAGCGTCTTGTGGGTATAACTAGTAACAACAGGTTGGAGCGAGGGAGCTTTTAGCGCATCTATGATATCCCGCAACAGTGGTATTAAATTGAAATCGTCGGTCGTTAGAATATCTGACTCGTATATAATTCATACTTTGCGGCCAAAAAACATGTGCCGATTGCGAAAATCTCAAAATAAGGATTATTTTACTAAATTGATACTTAAAACCAAAAAGTTAGTTGGTATTGGATAGATATCCGCCTGAAAGTATGCAATCTAAAGCTTTTTAAAAATTGTTTTACACCAAAACTTTACGGAAGCTTTTTTCGTTTCCGCTGTTCAATAACTTATACAAACAACTTCCGAAGAAGATACAATTTCCGAAGTTTTCTTGTACACTAACGCACATGGCATAGCTCACATGTTTCCTTGAAAAATATCGTTATTACGTGCACGCGTCGCACGCAGGCACGTCTGCCGCCAATGCCATCCCTACAATGCGGAGCAAAGAAATCACGTCCTTTTCCGGTTATTAGCACAGACAAGAACTTTCGAGCGAAACTTTCATTTCAATTTCCCTCCCCAGCAGCCCACCACCATCCCTGCCAGCGATGCATTCCGTGCTGCTCACTTGCACAAGATATTTAATTATAATAAGACGCTAACTATATTAAGTAGCGCTGAAGCGCCCGAGCGACACATGTGGGTGATGCTCCAATTACACGCCGTCTTCTTGCCCGGTGGTGTGAGTTCCGTCGTCTGCGCTTGAAGTAAATATTACCGGAACACGGCGAAATGAGAATGGAGTGCATCAGGGAGCTGATGTCACTGGCGCTATCTTGCTCCACGCGTGGGCAAACATTGTTCACGCATCCACGCCCGGGCGGCAACGGATGCAGTCTGTTCCGGACGTCTGTTCCGCATGCTCATGCGTTTGTCGTCTCCGTCGCCGGCAACATGAAAAACACATTAAGAGATTACGAAGGTAAAATTAGATTTTTCTTACCCACGGGGCGGGAAAAGAACCTCGAACCTCGCGGAACCAATAATTGAACCCGACGCGATAGGATCGCATAATTTTCGATCCACGGCCACGGCGTCATTTTTCCGCCCCGTCACCGGACCGGAGTCAAAGACAAATTTCCGTTCGCATTCGCGCGACCGGCACGTTCGTCAGGACGTCGCTAATGAATATCCTTTCAGCGTTGGAACGAAGGACGCGCGCCGAGCGGTAGAAAGCGAACGCCTGAGCGCGCCTTTCATTACTATTCGCTCCCGTTTAATGAACGACTATTAAAAAGCAATCATCATTTGTTGTCGTACACGAATCCATTAGATTGACCGATGATAAAGCGGGGTTCCTTTCGCTCTAAATCAGTCGCTCCGAATTCTTGTCGCCACGGACCGGCACAAAGAAATCGAAGAATTCTGGGCTCCGGGTCGGCTGAAGAAATGCAACTCAACTTAATTATTATGACAGCAGGGGCGAAAGAACGCGGCGGACCGAGGTGGACAGAAAGAAGTGTTTCCTTCCGACATCGGACAACACGTCACGAGCCCTTATCGCACCACATTAATCATCTAATCCGGCCCGTGAGCTGACCATGTCTTGCTCGCCAGCCCAACGAACCAGTCGGCGGTACGCCATCTTTTGAGACCATCGGCAAGCGAAAGAAGCTTTTCATTAGAATGTACTTTAAGTTCCAGCTTTTGATTGGCTGCAGCTCAGTGGTGAGTGATTTTGGAATAAAAATAACTCACTCCCTGCTTGATTACGGGTCTGTCGCCCGAATGGGGGGAAAATGTAACTCCGAATGTAAATTAAGCTCTCCCCGTCTGTGCTCGGCTGCTCGCACCGAAACCAGCCACCCGGACTGGAACTGGAAAGCAGTATATTATTAAGCATTCAATGAAAAGCGAGCCGCTAAGAGGTGAGAGGCCAAAACGGACGGTTTGACCGGTGATGTTCGGCAGCAGGGCACCTCGAACTCGAAGGTAACTCGAGTTGTCAACGTGCTCGACCTTACCGTGCCGGGTGTGCAACAAAAGGCAATGGCATAATTACAAAGCAAGGGTTGAACCCGGTGGATGAACGTTAACCGGTTGCTGCCGGGGCTGCCGGGGACCTGTGATTAAGCTACCCGCTGCAAATATGCTCGAGTTTCACTCGATTCGGAGAGTGTTAAGTCATGTGATGAGGGAAGTGATGAAGGACGGATAAAGTTTGACACAGTAGGTGCTAAAACAAACTACCCTCATTACGAAAATAGGACTTTATCGCTACATTTTTAGTTGAATAACACTATTAATTGACTTAACGTTTGCTTCAAGTCGATTCGTTAAGTAAATTAAAAATAAAGTATAAAAATAAAGTATGACATCATAACCGATGCGCTCTTGGATTTGTTTTAGTGTAAAGCACAGTGCGCCTAAAGCTATGCAATAAGTTGTTTAACATTGCTTTTCAAAGATTTCAAAGATGAAGAAATCGATCAGAAAGCATTAGTTGCGTTAAATCGAAACACACTGTACTTAGATCTAGCGGATAGCCAGTGTAATCATAGCTTCGTAAGTCAAAGCAGGAGCTGGAAACAGGCATGCACGGCACTAATTACCTCGCAATTCATATTTAACCGGTACTGAGGCATGCCTGTGCAAGCTCTGCAATCGGAATTGGATTCGCATTCGTCTGCTAGCACATGAAAGCCGCTATCGTCCCGCTACTTCATTAAAACTGTGCAAATGAAAATGAAAACGATAAGTGAAAGAGAAATCACTTACCCATTACCATACGATACAGCAAATATGTGTTCATTTTTATTGAAATAAAATTAAAATAAATTTAAACGTATCATTCGATTCATCATCCCATCCCACCCCGAGTGCGCTACTTCCGTTCTCCTCTTGGACCGGTAATGAATTTGCCTTTTGCGCAAACTTAGCGTTATTGATCGGTACAATGAGGAGAAATAAAACTCACGCTATCGCTACTGCTTATTTGTGCACAGCTTCGAAATCATTGCATATTTATTCGCGCGTCCGATCGTTCCCGGTTGCAGAACTGCCAGGGAGTAAGCCAAACATCGGCCTATCCGATTGCGCCGGGCATCATTATTATTCTCTCGGGTACGGATCCCCCCCGTACGAGATTGAAAGTCACGAAGCATCCGCAACGATAGCCGGGCACTGGACGCTCCTGCCGAGGATGACTACGACCTCAGTTGGGGCTCGTTCTTTTTCGCCCTTTCAACCCGCTCCCTGCATCTCGCACTGCGGAAACGGCTCCCATGGTACTTAATTAAACATGTTGCTTGTGAGTACAAGTACAGGAAAAGGCTTTTTTGGTGCGGTTTGCCAGGGTTTATCCCCTCCGGTGGTGAAAAATTATCGAACCGGCCGTTCGGTGGTGAAGGACGCAGCGAGATTGCTGCCGTCGCTCGGTGCCTGTCATAATGCGCAATTTGTGGCTCCGCAGTGTCTCACTTTATGTGTCCCTCCGGCACGGTGTGAGTGTGTGTGGCCACGGACGGGAACGAACCAACAAAAAAGTGCCTTCCCGAACGATAATCCAATATATGTGTACATTTATTTTTGAGCAACCGCGGTCTCCCGTCGATGTCCCAGCAGAGTGACGCCTGCCTGCTTTGAATATGAACCGATGTTTGAAACACGACCAAACCAGCTCCCTTGTGATTGCTTTACCCCTTCACCGGGCGGCGGCGGCGGCGGCGCAAGCGAACGGTGAACGTGGCCTGCCGATCGCCTACGGGGCTGCGGGTCTGAACCGTGTGTCTACGCGACACTGCGGTAAAGCCCAACTTTTCCATCTCACCGAAGGGTAAACCACATACGAAAACCACAGGAAAAAAGAGCGAGAGGCAGAGAAAAAAAGCTGCAGCATCAACAGCATAACAGGAAAGGAAATTAAGCTGCTTTGGAGCACAGCAAAAAATGGTTCATTTCAGTCGGTTCAGGAAGTCATGGTCTCAGCCGGACCGAGCAGCACATAATATATTTCGGACATGCATAGAATCTGCCCCGTGCGAACAAAAAACAACAAAATCGTACTAAACCCCTCCAGCCAAATCGGCGTGTTCTAGTTTCCATCTCCGTGCTCAAAAAGGCCCCGTACACATACGAACCGAGCCCAAGAGCAATGGCTGACAAACCCCGAAAAAGGATTCGGGCACTCCAGCGCTGACTGTGACCAACATGTCCATTCAACAGTTTACGATGGGTGATTTTTCAAAATTCAATCCACTCCACTACCACATGCTGTTGTTGATCCCGCTGGCGGCTGCTGCGTTCTGTTTTTCTTTATTTCCTAGTCCCAGCCGACAACAACATCCACTAGAGAGCTGCTTTTCCTCTCTCTCTTTTTCGACATATCAAAACACTGCGTGGAATAATAATGGCTCAACGATCGCTGACAATGGACGCGGTGCACTCGACGGAAGAGACAGCAAAAAGAGCCCGAATCAGGATTTAGGCATTGACGAATTATTCCAAAGCGCATCGCCAAAAAAACACCCCGACCACCACGGGACGGCCGGTTCGCTGCCATTTGCTAGACACGGACACTAAATCTGTAATTGACATAAATCAAAATCGCCACTCGAAGCGCTGCCCGTAAAGCTCCGCTGCATCCAATTCATCCATCATTTTGGGCCCTTCGAACCGGATGCCATACGTCATGCGGTGGTGCGTCCGGAAGAGCCCGATCGCCCGTCTGCTCGCAAAAATTGAAAATTCCACCATCGTGCCTAAGCCGTGACGTAAATATATCATGCACGGGATGATGTTGCTAACAAAACTAGTAGCAGCAGCAGCAGCTGCTGCAACACCGGGAGTGAAAAAAGCATCCCTGACACGAACCGAACGCTTCCGCTCCATGATCGGTTTGTGGCACGTGACAGTGAGCTGATCATCCGTGAGCGTCCGAAATGGTGGAATAAAAACGGTTTGGAGCGGATTCGAAATGGGAGCGATTAAAATTCACGTGACAATCATTCATTACTGTTTGATTGAAGTTTCGCTTTTCGATTGCGGTTGGTTCGATTGCTTTCCGTGACCGGTCCGATGAGCTGTTTCCGGAGAAGGTTGAGATGTGATTCGTTTTAGAAATTGACGGGTTTCCATTTACTTCTAGCAGTGTTATGTTTGCATGTGGATTGCCCAGAGTGAAGCAACATTATGACGCTACTCGGGGGACATTGTTTGCCCATTAAGTAGCGGGAAACGAATACATGTACACATTGTCAAAATACTGTCCTAATGGAAACGTCACTCAAAATCGTTCATTGAGCAATTATTTGTGTATGTTAGTTCAAACATGTTTCGATGATATCATTATGTTCATTGATATTTACCAGCGAATTATGCAACTAGCAAGAAAAAAGTCTTCCTGTTAACTGATACGTTGATATAATTTCTACCTAATCGACTAACCAATCCAAAAGGCAATAGTGTTGTAAGATTGCTTACTTTTAGGATTTGCGCCCAAATGTAGGCAATCTTCAAGACACTAATGATTGATATTCGTGTTACAAACGCTTTTAATTTTAGTTTTCATAAATATTTCTTTATCAGATTGCTTAAAATAGTCTATTTGATTGCAAGCTGCTTTAACTTAGGCACAACCATTAAATTCCATATCAGTAACTGTCACGCCAGAATGTATGCAACCCTCACAGCAAATCCTTCATAGTTCAATATGAACCTCATTCGAAATTTGCATCTTTTACAAACATTCCACTATTTCTCGTCTCGTTATCGTGTCACCCTATCGAAAACCTCATCGAAGCGACCCCATTCCGTCGCAACGCACCGTTGCCTATGCCACCGCGTACGTCTGAAATCACACCCGAAAAATAATCAGCACACATCAATTAGTGCCAGCGTCAAAACCCGACGGGTACGCGTAACTCGTTCGCTGCAACCGAACCGGATCCGGCCGAAACGTGATCGACACAAAATCAGGATGCCTAATTCGCTAACGAGCCCTCCGTGCAACATTATGCACCGCCGGGTAGCTGGGGTTTCCGATTTCTTCGCACGAACCCTTTTTTGGGCTGCCGATACACGGGATATCTCGTCCGTCCGTCCGTCCGTGAACGTTCAACAAAACGGTTCAAATCATACGTAAACGAAAGCGGCCGTTGGTGGCTGTTGCGTGCTGGGACCGGTCGGCTTGTCCTAATTGCGTCGAATGCGAACGTCGTTGTGTGGGTGTCTTTTGCCGGTCTCGGTTTGTGGGATATTAAATTCTCCAGCACAGGTTTGCATTCCGTGTGCCAAATGCCTGTTGCCAGTTTGAGACTGGATTCGTCGAACGCTAACCAGGCGCCAATGAACTATGCCAGTCTCAAATGCTTCAAATAGCTCGTGGTTCAACACACTGGTCCGAGAGCAACGCAATTTCATTAAATTCAATCCTACCCGCATCAGAGAGCACATACCTTTAAGAAGCCGCCTTAAGTTTTTTTTTCTCGCATCTGTATAAACGCACCATGCAATCCTTCCATCCGGGCGTGATTTCAAACGGAAAATGAGGGGCTAGCGACGAGATAACCGGACCGGATCGGACCGGCCAGTACGGTCCGCTTATTTTGCCAACTGTGTCAACAGCCTAGCGGCGAGCAGATTTTTCCATGTTTAATTTCCCGCATCGCAAATATCATTTTAATTCGCCCGGTTCGGTCGGCGTGTGCGCGAGCCCGCGAGACACACGTTCCCGGCCGGGCCGAAATATGTACCGAAAACCGGATGGCAAGTGGAGCGTCAAATTAAATACGCTCCTCGCTACGATCGTACCACGGAGCATGTCATGAGCGACCCGTGCATCCGTCGGTGTCGGCCGTATGTGATGTGAGTAACGTGAGAGCAACAACAAAAAAATCTTCACCACCGGAAACCTTTCCAAACACCGGCACCAGTTCTTATCGGCAAATATCGCTTCTTTCGCGTCCACTCCGCAATGCAATTAAATCGTTTAATTACTTAACTTGCAAATTGCTCCCGTTGGTGTGTACGTGTGTGTGTGTGTGCGCATGTTTACATCCAGCATCGGCATTTTGCGCGAACGGAAAAGCCATAACGCATCGTGGTGCGCAAATGCGTTTATCTCTCAACCTCCGGTTTGCCCGAAAATTAACTTCAAACTGGATTTTTCTCCCCCATTTTCCCCATTCCAAAAAGACACCATTATTTATTTACGCCACTTACCGCGTTTGTGTGTGTATACTGGGTGAAATTATATTAAAACCAAACCAATAATAGCCTCGAAAACGCTTCGAAGGGATAAGTTGACCGTGAGTTTGGGTAGAAATTGAATTAATAGCCATTTTCGTTTCGGTTGTTCCGTTTTGCAACTGGTTTTCGTTAAAAATTCAAATTAAAACAACCTTTTTCGTTAAACTAATATTTTATTGTAACAAAAATAGCATACTTTCAGGCGTAAATATATTTCATCAGCCTAAAAATATGCTATCGGCATAGCAAATGTTTGATGAACGATACATCTATACAATTAGACTTCAAGAAAGCTGTTCTCTTTGGATTACACATACAAATTTCTACCACAGTTCTTAGATAAAGCCATTAACTTTTCATCAGACACACTCTCAGCCATAATTGCGCCGAAGTGCATTATTCAAATGCTGTATTGTCATTCTTCTCGAACATCGGCTAATCCTTTCGCCTCCAAATTGCTTTCCAACTACCAAATGTACTGTCGAAATGTTCGTGGACGCTACAAAAACGAAATCTCGAATAAAATCCAATCAAGTGACCCACTCCTTTCACCACGGCAACCGGTTCTCGCTAGATCGCACCGCCACCGTGCACGGTGCAAACCGCGATCCAAGCGCCCACTTTTACGCCGAAAACACCGTTCGACCGCGGCCATTCGCCGGCGTTTCCCATTATACGGTCGCTTCCCCCCACCGTTTCGGTCGCTTTAAATCCATTCGACAAGCCTAATCGCATCGGTTACCGATACCGGCACCGACGACTCCGAACCAGGCCACCCCAACAGCCGGAGACCGGGGGCGGGATGGCCACCGTGGCTTCCGGTACACAACTGCCATTTGATTCGCCATGTTAGCGATGAAACTGACCGAACAGAAACTTGCCTGCTCCTTCCCGAAATCAGAGCCCAGCGTGCGGATGGTAAATTTGAGGATCTAGGCCGGGAAAGCCACAAGTCCCAAATGAACGCGCGAGCGAGCGGGCGAAAAAAAAGGCTTTTGCGAGATTGTACCGTGTTTCGATATCATCCGACATTATTTCCAAGTCTAAAGTCGGGGTTTTCCCCCGGCCTGGCGAACCCTGCGTCGCTCGCGTCGGTCAAACTTTTCGGCTTTCCCGATGCATCCGTTTTGGGCGACCGGATAATGGTCGGTTCCAATTTTGGGGTTTTGAGGACAGGTATTTTTCAATTTGTATGTACACTGCGGTTCGGTTCTTTTTTTTTCGTGCTCCCTCCTGCAGCGGGACCATCCGCACACACCCGGAACGGGCGTTTCCATTTACGGTTACGGACCGGCGGGCAAATGTATCTGCGGTTTGGTGTGTCGAGCGAAACCATTGCTGCAGCCGACTTTCCGTGCGATTCGGTGGAACAAATGGTTGAATGGATATCTGCATTCGAACATCCCCACAGAGAGAGAGAGAGAGAGAGAGAGAGAGAGAGAGAGATAAGTAGCAACGCAAAAAAAAAGAATCCAGAGTGCATGATCCTCGTTTGCTCCTAACCCGGGGGGCTTTTAAGGATAATCGAGGACGAATTTCGCAACCGACAGCGCTACAATAGGTTTGGGACGGTGTTGTGTTGCGCCAGTGTCATCGCGGCGACGCAGGTACAACCCTTGAACACCTGTGCGATGAAATGAACAAGCAATATTGCCCTCCGATACAGTGCTGCCGTGAAGTGTTAATTACCCCTGGGAGATGCCAGAAATGGCTGCCGGGCTTAATGCGGAGAAGCCATTGCGATAAAGCTATTGCGATAACTGGCTTTCGGAACGCTTTGTGTGTCGTTACGATACTTGGGGTTTGGTTTTTCGTGGGCCAATTGTGGTAAATTGCTATTTTTGCAGACTGAAATCGGGATAGCCTCTCGTTAATTGGATTGTAAATGATAAGCGAACACATTTTAGCTCTTAGTTTCGTAGCATATAAGAGCTTAAAATTAGAACTGAGAGTTTTTTGTAAAACTAAATATCCTTAAACACTTTGTCCATCAATAAGCTGCACAATACAAGGCTCCATATTCATCCAACCACGATCAAAGGAAACAATTTGCAATGATCCAGCTTCCGAGCAATCTACAGCAATTCCCAAAGCTTGAATAAAATAACGTCCCTTATGTTTCACCCGTCCACGGACTTCCACCACACCCAACCGAACATGGCTTCTCGATTGCTCTGCGGAGGCATCTTCACGTCGCTGGCGCAATATTTCTCGTATTGAAGCGCTAATTTTTCACGAACCCCCC